>JTDE01001807.1:32737-46086 GCA_014338405.1 Paragonimus skrjabini miyazakii | reverse complement strand
CTGCTGTACGGCAGTGAAACGTGGACATTGTATCAGCGGAACGTGCGCTATCTGAGCCGTTTCCATTTGCAGTGTCTAGGGCGCATCTTGGTTATTCGGTGGTTGAACATTGCCTCGTACACTGGGGTTATTCGGCGAGCGAACATGAGCGGGATGGAAGCCTGGCAGATATTGAATTAACTTCGTTGGCTGGGTCACGTCCGTCGCCTGGGCGGTGACCGTATCCCGAAGCAGGTGTTGTATGGACAATTGAGATGAGGTAAGCGAACTCCTGGTGGTCAGAAGCTGAGATATCGGGATGCTGTGCAGGTAAGTCCTTCACGGTGTAAAATTGATTTTAGATGTTGGGAGGACTTAGTGTTGGACCAGGCAGTCTGGAAAAGTATAATCCTGACGGGCGTCCGCGAGTCCAACGAGCAGCAGTTGCGCAATCGTGAACGTAAACGCGCGGTACACAAGGGAACCGTCGGTGCCATAGGTCGTGGTGACATAACTACACGTTGTTGCGATGTATCTAGTCGTGAATGCGCCGACCGCCTCGGTTTAGTAGATCATCAGCCTACTCATAATACACCGTTGGAGAAGAGATGACGAGTACGTTAGACTCAGCTGGGTCATATTAGTATATCCATTCTATTTTTGTTAATGAGTGCATCGATCAAGACCACGGTCGTTTGGCAACTGATCCGCTCCTTTTTTCAGAAACGTGAGTGTTTGCGATCTTCTGCCTATTCTTCTCTTCAGCTTTGTTGGTGTGTTGTATGATGAATCGTTTGCCTGATCTTTTTGTATTTCAACTTTGAGTTTTGTTTTCCATCCTAATCCTCTCTAGAATGCACTAACATGCACTCGTATACTGAAATGCTTCTTGTATTACATTTTACACATCTTTCTTCTCAGTTTAGATCTTGTCATCACATTCTGTCTCTGTTTATTTCGCGAGAGATAAGGGTTTCCTTTTCCTGCTAGCCATTCAATTGGCTAGCCAGCATTGGCCGGCTGGACACGAAGGCCTTGCTTACACACCTACTGGTCTTATTCTTTCGGGTTTGCATCGGATACGTGGTGTGTGAGTGGAACCGCAAGTGGTTCATCGCAGGCCACTTGAGTTGGTGGATTGAAGCGCATGTGTCCTTTGGCTTTGGTCATTGTGACAGGCTAATCCGTTCCGGATGCCGTCAACTAATACACTAACTGAATTGAAGAATGAGTCAGTGCAGTCGTCATGATTAAACCGAAATTATCAAATACATTCTTTCACTCGGTTGCCCGCTGCGCAGCCAATTTTTGGTTCAAAAATTCAACCAACTAGGGTGAACGAAACATACAGTCTTCTGTCGTTGTCGTCATGTTCAGATGTACTTTTGTTGAACGCCGCAATGTGTTTTCGCTATAGTCACAATCTGGGTTATATGAGATCCATCAGTTGTTCCTGGGATTAACACACTGAGTTTTCATATAGATTGAACATCACCCACAGTTGATCACAGCTGTCGCATTCCCATAGACTTTCCAGTCGGCCCTTTTCGAACAGCAGGAGCACTAGACTCGAGTTTCGCTCTCATTAGAGCTCTTCAGTAGTGTACATCCTTGCCACTACCGGAACTCTGGTCACGCTTTCACTAAGCTACCATGTTGACCACTGCACCTTTGATCTCAGATTAGGCACGACCGAATTGTCATGTGTGAACACTCGACCACTTTCGCTTGTGAGTAATGATCACGTTGCCTGAGCGCCTCGAGAGGAGACACAGTTGCCGTCTGTTTATCCCAATCGATGATCCCTCGACTAGAACTTCTCTCCAAGTTGAAATCACAGAGATCATTAAGTTGTTCAACGATATTTTCATCATTGATGAGTAGTAGGGGATTTTGGTTTGCACATAAATTGAACATCACCCATAATTGATCGTAGCTGACGCATTGGGTTTTCTCTGATTTATGATCGGACAGTGCAGTTTTCTAAAAGTTTGAATAAGTTTAGAGTTTATGTAAACATGAAAAATCACGCAATCGCAGGCCTACATTTTTTGAACTAGATAGGCTACGCGACACGGAATCTTGAAAAATATCAAAAAATGATGAGTTGTTCGCTGTTATATCTTCAGTTCAAAACGCGGTCAGTATATAGCGGTTGTATTTATGCCGCAAACAGGCAACGTGACAACGCAGAGCACACAAGAATGAAGTTGTTAACATACAAGCCGGCCGTTTCCACTCTCACTGTCCGTCACACTCGTGGACCAAATTTAGGACGACTTGGAGACACCTGGGGACGGCGTTTTTCCGAAGTACGGGTTCCAGCAACAGTTATATAAAAGGAAAAACACAGACAACCTTGAGCCAAAGGCCCAGTAAGCTATGCACACGACTTACATAAACGGAAACCAAAACGGCGCCAACAGCACAGCAGTACGCTCCGTTAAACAATTCAAATTCAATACGTGCGCGCTTGTAGGTTTCGACCGCATTTTACAAAATCAAGGGTCGAGAGTTAAGTTAACGTGAATGCGGCGGTGTGAGCACGTGATGTGTAAAGCACGAATGGCTGATGATGACATAGACACACGTGCACAAGACCGATTAGTCAATCGATCAACCAGTCAATATCCAGGCTGAGACATACACAAGCACGGCCCATATAGTGCATAACAGACGTTCGACACCTTTTCCAAGTCAAGATATCTAGATACCATTTTTACATTACTCGTAATCAGTTAAGTATGATCCAGAGGTTTTGGGTAGTATTTCACGAACACCTCTGGTGTTGTCCAAACGAAATGGTACCTACCGTGCAGTGAAGTAGACAGTGAAAGCGGGCAGTGCGCTTGTCCTAGCACTTCGCAAGGGCATGTAGTAACAGGTATTCCAAGTGAATTAAACAGGTGAACGTTCATTGTATACACTCGAGACGTGGCTGTGTTCATCAACATAGAGTGGTTGTTCTGTCTAGGGCACACCTTCCATTACCCTAATGTGACCTAGCTACCGTGACACTCTGGCACTTATTTAAACGACTCGATTAGAAGATTTCTTAAGACAAACCGTCTTACAGTGCTGAGACCTCAGTATGATGTATCTGCCCCACCCTTATTCCTCATTGTGGTAGGTTGGATGACTGTAGAGGTATGGAGTGCTAATAGAGAAACCCTTTGATTCAACTTGAATAGACTTACAGTTAAGTAAATATGATACCGAGACATTTTAAAGTGTTAAATGCTAGTGTACTACTTAACTTCCAATCTGAAGTACGCATCCCAGGCAAATGAACTACTCTAAAATCCAATCAACCATTGACGCCATCTTTCAGGACCACACAGGCTAGACAAACGAGGAAGTTTAGTTTATGTGTCCATATCATACCCAGAAGCGCCTAGGAATTTTGTTCTACGCGTCACGTAGATTAATTGCAGTACGTATGTTATGTCATTCTAGGATAGCCTACTGCATGGCCAGAAAGGTGACCACGGATCAATAACTTATGGGCGTGAGCTAAAGACGAACAACATGAATTCATTGACAGTCGGAAAGAAAGCAGTTACAAGGGGACAGATATCTTATTGAGTCTCCGTGCTAGATGAATTTGCTCAAAGAAAATATACCGTTTCAGTAGTTGTGTCGACATGACAGTATTAAATCTCACTTGCGAATCAGTCGAAAACCCCGTTAATAACAAATGCACACCAAATAAAACGGAAGTGCTAGTTGCTTGAAGAGAATCTGTGTCAGCCTGGAGGTAGTTAATTTATCATCGCGTTGATCAAGTTATATGATTTTTAAAACCAAGCAATTCTATCAAGTTCTCAATCCGCACACGGTCTGAGAAGCAAAAATGAATCAGGAAGACCAGCAGAGTAAGCTAGTGTTCTAAACGAAAACATGGATACCTACGACCGATAACTGCGTCTTGCTCAAGAGTTACGTCATTGAGAAATCTGTGTGGCATGGCAAGGATGTATAAACGGAAGATTTGAAGGAAAATTCTCAAAGACGAACAAAAACGACGAACTCAAGTGCTGTTTCAATGTTGTGATGAGTGATTAAAAATCTAGCGGGGATGGCCCGTGTGGTTACGATGCCGAATCGTAGTTTATTATATTTAAGTGAGGAGAAGAAACCTGGTAGGTTTTGGCATTTTGTGTGGAATTATCGATAAGGAACAAAAATACATTGGTATTTAGTAATCTTCTGGCAATAGAAATTTCCTTAAATGATCGCTTTACGTCTTTTATTAGATTAAGCTTTGAAGCAAATTATTCCGTTTCAACATTGCGTATGTACATGTACACTCTTAGCACTATATGCACGAAACTACGGATCAGTAGCTGTCCATCGTGGTTGAAACACATTCTCTCTCGAACCAGGCCATTTAGGCCACCTGAACGAATTCACGAATCAGGGGGTACATTGAGTAAAAGAGGTGTATCGACCGTGTTTCACGACACACCCTCCGCTCACACATACGCCGTCCGTGAATTGACCCAACTAATGCAGACAGCAGTGCATATTCGTGCAACATAGATCAAATTCACTTTGATTAGAGGACGTAGCATGTGCAGTGCCGGTTTCTTGTTTATCGGGTAATAAATACAGAGTCGTTACGCTCTTTAAGAAAAAAATGAGTCAATGATGATTAAACGTCCAACGTAGCGAAGCATATGACACTGCTACTTTCACAATGGAAAGTGATTTCAACTCTAGCCGAGTGGAGTTGATCCAATACACAAACTGATGTTAGACTGTAATCGAACGCACTCACCCGCTAGGTTTTATGGCCCGGTTTAAGGAATCCTTTTCCAAAATAGATATGAACAAGGTAGGTTACTTTTTTCTAACAGTATTCATTATTTCAGAGGAAAATGCCAAATGTCAAAAAAAGGAACAGACTATGCGAAATGCTTTTTTTTGCACTCAGAGAGGTGAGTTTGCACTCTTTTACATACTCACATCTTCAACAAATAGAGGACAACTAGGTATACCTGAATCCGTAATAATAATGATAACAATAAAAATAATGATCGTAGAACTCGTGGAAAATTTGAGGAAAGGGATCGCAGACGGTATCGATTGTGAAGCAACTCTATTGATTCAGTTCTATGTTTAACTCAATAATGAAAGTTTGGGCTTGGGAGTGGAAATAAATGTTTGTATCCGGATTCAGTGGAAGATGTAGAAATACAACTGAGGAGGTCTACATGAAAAGCTTGGGTTGTGTCAGATAGGACTTTTGCCAAAAAAATGTTCGGACGTTTTTACATTATTTGACACGATAAAATCAACAAATTGTTTACGGAGAATGCCATTACAAAAGGATCTGACAAGAGGTGCAAAGTCCCCCGATAGTAGACCAACGAAAACAACCAATGCGGAAGCACGTAAACCTTGACAGATTGTTTGACCAGGCGGTGTGGAATGGAAAGATAATTCAAGCACCAGACATTAGACGGAAACACTCAGACTGATAAAACACCAGTAACCCAAAGTTGTCATGTCATTTTATCACTCAAAGTAATCCCCAGATACTTAGCAGAAAACAATCGACGTAAAGGTTTATTATTTAGATAAAGGGGAGATCATGCATTGGAAGGTTTGTCATACTAATTCCTTTTCATGAATGAACACAAAATGTCAACACCTTTAGGTGTGCTAACAGATTAACTGCGGGACTCCGACCAACTTGCCAGCTCAAATAAACTGTCCAACAGAGCCAGAGAAGAAATATATCTACTCGGATTTTTGATATATAACACTATGGTATCTGCATATTTGTTTAAAAACTTGTAATGATCGATTGCAACAAATGCTATATAAAGTAAGAAAAAGAAAGTGAATATGATTACGTCTAGCAAAACATTGGAACCAGTGATGAGTGACGACGGGGCGTGAACACTGAACTGAGTAAACTGGCTTCGATTTGTAAAGTAATTGTGTAGAAGTTGAAGTATGAATTTCCAATTAAATTAGAAACTGAAGCACCACCTCACTGTCAATGCTTCCAAACGCATGGTTGTGGTCTAAAAACGGTTTTTCCATCAGGTAATAACAGAACTGAGAGAACTAGACAAGCGAGAACGGTGAAGATGGAGCTGGAGCGACAATGGGCAAACTGACGGAATCTGTGCTGTTAACCTAAGTTTTTACTTGCTTCTGAACATAATGAGTAACTATGATCGATTGTTCTGGCCAGGTGACACACCTTAACCAACGCACTCTGTTTTTAAGTCGTCCACACAAAATGGACTGCACTGTGGTGCGAGGACCTACTCTCTCTGGTGTCCTTACCGAGTCAGGTAAACTAATGTTGTTCACGGAACAATAAAATATGGCTACGTATTACGGCGATCGCTCAGCCTAATCATGCCAGTGTTCTTTCCAATTTGGTTCAAGACTGATATCAAGTGACTGATGGCAAATCTCATACAGCGACGAACAGCTGAAAGCTTGCAGACTGCAAACATCATTAAATTCTTAAGAAATACCGTATATATTTGGTAGATTGTGCTGTCCCGATCGTTTTTACCCGAACCAATGGATAGTACAAAGATTTTGATTAGTAATGAAAAAGATTTGCAAATGAAAGTGGATTGATTGAAATATACAGGATAAATAGATTGTACGTCATCCGCAATTGATCGCAGCCGCCGAATTGCCATAAATTTTCCAAGGAACCCTTTTCAAAAAGAGCCATTATATTCAAGTTTTACTATCGTTAGACCTCGTCAATAGTGCAAATCCTTACTACCGCCAAGACTAAAACTTCGACCACAAGGAAACCGTATTGACGGCTGCGCCATTCACCTCACATTAGGAACGACTGAATTACAATATTCAATCGCACAACAGCATTCGCTTATAGGTAATATCCGGATTGCCCGACCACCTAGAGAGAAGACAAAATAACTGTCCTGTTAACTCTAGTCGAATACTCCACAAACAGAACTTCCCCCAAAGTTGGAATCACAGACGCCACTCGTTAACCATTTCGTGTCGTGATATCTCAAGTTGAACGTTTCATTCATCGGACACGTAAAATGCGACGGCAAGAAATTTGTGGTAGCCATAAAATGTGATTTCCTAGTGTTGTTTGATGATTTGATATTTATCATCTCCCTTCGAAAAATCTCTCTGAAGATGTATACTGGCCTTAAGTATTTTTTCACGTCCAGTGTTCTGGTAACATTTACCGCGGATGCGATTAGTCTAATTTGAAACGTAAGTGCCCACTTGTCTCCGTGGTAGTTATGTGGTCGGTTCCATAACACAAGGAATCGTCGTAACACTTACCATGTTCACATCAACCTCAAGGATACCAGGTGGTGACTATAGAAGATCTGCGTCGTGGGTAGCCTAAAGAAATTAATCGTGGACCCGTTCAGTTGACACGGATCAAGTGAGTCTAACAGGTATGAACAACGATTTCAACCTCACCTTGCGAGACATGCATCCTGTTGGACAGCTGTCCGAAATGCAATAGTCTGACATTCGTTTTATGTCGTCTACTGAGTTTTATATGAGTAGCTAAGAGATGGCGTCGGGAATATTGTCAGAACTAGAGATCGTTCACTGGTAGTTTATCAAACGCAGCACTCTGTAGACTGTATCGGATCGTTTTAAGAATGACTGAAAACCCATGTTTTCAATAGTATTTAAGGTGGTGTAATACGGAGCCATTCAGAACATGAGATTAGCTTGTGGGCAGCCAGTGTCTGGTTTACATGAGGCTCCAACAGTTGAATGAAACCAGTAGGTTCCGCTTTCTTTCCTTACTAACGTTTTCCGGACCCCGTAAAATCTATTTATTGAGTCAACTTAACATTCTGTTGACACACGTTCAAACCCAAAAAAAATCTCATACATTGTCGACATGGATTAATGGATGGACACTTCAATGGTCAATCAACGGCAAAATTAATTACACCTAAGAGATCAAAAACGCAGCAATTGTGTTTCGCCCAAACTCAGAAGCTTATATCTGAAGCAGTGAGAGATAGTTTTGAATTAATCGGCTCACTCGTTGGCTTGAGCTTTAGTCACAAATATATGAACATAGGTTGCAGGTTAACGAATGTTCGTTTGAAGTAGACTGTTGCTATAACTTGTCAATATATTGACTCATATCAATACGACTGCCTACGGCACAGTGGAGGTTAACGTCTACTTCAAGAGAAATGGGTTCACAAAAACCGATGGTGTTGAAATGAGAAGTCCACTCTGTCAGTTACTAGTGTTGTGATCCAAGAACTCGGATGGCACAAGGGTTGTTTATTCGACAAAGCAATACATGGGTTAAGCATTTAAACAAGACCTGAAACAAAACCACACGTTTGCACGCGGCATTTGACCCCAGACTGTTTCGGTTGCCGCAGACGTCAATGCTCAGTTCTTTTAAGTAGCAGGGACCATTATGGGCGATGCTGCACTCTGATTTTCCTTCCTGCATTTTTCCTGTGGCTTGAACGATGTCAAAATATATGCTCTGATTCTACTACTGAATAGAAATGGTACAAGTAGTATATTACAATCGCTCATCTTCACTGCACTAGTTGCCACTTTCCTTTCCCACCCTGAACAGAACACATATGCTGTCATCAGTCCAACCCATTTTTATCGGCTCTATGTTGTCGATATCCCGTTAATTATCATCATCATTCAGAAGACAATTTATTCGAATCAGTGAAAAAGTTGAATTCTAAAATTGGATTTACCGTTGTACACTAGCATGATGAGACTTTGGTGTCTGTGGTTCGTTTATCGGAAACGCTTGGGCTGGATAACACCTGAATTTTTATTGTTTTGTGTTGATCCAATGCGAGCGTGATCCATTAAGAACTTCGTTTTATCGTGCAAGACATATCTGTTCAAGAGTAACATTGACCAAAGAGAGGGCCGCTAGTGGATAATCTCTTTAGATGACCTCTTTGTCAGTGTTGCTTATAGCGTTAAACGAAATTGTTTGTGTAGTATTTCACCCCCATTCTTCATGATCGTTTTCACGTTTATCTATGAGTAACGACCGGGTATGTCGTGCTTTAAAATATTTATGATTCGAGAATTTATTCGTCATTCCGCCTATCGAACCTTTTCTTAGTCTCGTGTTTGGCTCCGTAGATGATGTTTTCACCATCACCAGACATTTATATGGTGCATCAAACCTCGGCAAAAGGCTTAAACTTTTCCCCGTATCATAATCTTGCTTAGGCAACAAACAGTCGACAATAGAAAAGGGTGAACGGTTGGAAAACAAAAGACCTTCTGTCTGAGTACTTATGATTGTTTCATCGCGTAAATAATACCATCACCTACTATGGGTGCGAGCCTTCAACACCCTAGTGTAGTGAGAAGGAGCGATCGCGTTATACTACTCACACGACTGCCATTCGGTAGTGGGGTCAGAACATCGACTTTGACATTGAAGTAGCCGTGGAAAAAATACAAGGAGAAACATCAGAGTGCCGCATCGCATGAAATGGTTCTCGGTACATGCTGGAACCAAGCATTATCATCTGTGGCAATCGTGACAGTCTGAAACCAGTACCGCATGCAACTGAGTGTTTTTGCTTGTTGTCATGTTGTACCGCATAGCCCATGTGTTGGTTTCCTGAATAAATAACCCTTGCGCCATCCGTGTTCTTGAATGTCAACACTAGTCAAACAGGCTGCCCTTGAAGTAAACACTAATTTGTTCGACGCCCTAGCACACATTTTCATATGTACACAGCTATTCGTTCCATGATAGGACAGTAATATTTGGTGCATAAAAATACCTCTTGTTACTAGTAAGACAGGATGCTAATTTTCTGCATGGATTGATAGAATGTCCGGTTGTTCACTAACTCAAAACCCATTGTCATGAGGAAAGGGCTTCAGCGATCTCAGTGGGTTATATTTCATCGTTAAGAGGCCGGTAGTTTATTGCATACCGTTAGTATTAAGCTAGAGTAGATTCAGACTGATGCGCTGCAGTTCGTCAAACTCTGTTAAGCAAACTTTTACAACCTTAGTTCTCACACGGAGAAACTTCCGCCTGTAGTTGTGTTAGAGTATCGTTGGAAATCTGAATAACCCGATATAAATATGCAAATTTCTGTGAGGTGATCGATATAAAACTGCTAAACTAAATAGAATTTATTTGCATGGCACTAACTTATATCTGCTGCGTCAGATTTAGACCTCTTATTTTGTCCATAGGGCTTGGCGGTCATGCGGTTTGATTCCGCAAGTCATTTAATTCAACAGTGAGACCACAATCTGAAGGTGATGGCACGGATTCTTGTAAGGATAAGCGATGAGGCGACACTTCTCGTATGCTCGTATAGATTTCAAGTTGTAATCATTTGAAACGTCATATTCGATAACAACTGAACACGCATATGTAACTATTTGTGCAGTTGTTTGAATGATGGTTCAGTCAGAGATGGCATTGGTATTGACTTAACCGACAAAACCCAACTGACCCTGAGACCCCTATATGAGTCCATGCCTTAGATAGCGAATGATCATGGATTAATGTAGTCAGGATGATCTCTTTGAACTGGCTATCCATCTTTAACTCGCCTAGAGGGTCACGAAAAACAAAAAGACCCCTGAATCAAAGATAAGTATACCAGAACGACAACGTCGCGTGCCTCATGTGTTTGACCATATGGCAAGCCAGAGCGAGAACAACACACTTCACTCTAAGCCAACGTTGAAGAGTGTTATTGGCCTCATTCTGACCTACCTTCAGTTCTAGCACTATGCACACTTCTGTCGTCTCCTATGTTTCTCTACCACACTGTCGAATGAAATGCAAAGGCCTATTGAAGTAGTTATCCACGTAGCCATCAACCCACGGCATAACACTTCGGATAATTCCACAGTAGACCACAGTGTTAATACTGAACTTTCTAAACCACTTCTTAGGAAATTCTATCGAAATAGTGAATAGGTTTTCTAGTCAACTGATTGATCCCGATTCCTGCCGGTATTCGGAAAGTGTTTTCAATACTGAATCCGTCGGGCCAATATTAGGAACACAATCCGTCGAATAGTCCACTCATGACTGGACGTTTAATCGCGAGCTAAAATTTCGTTCAGTATTTCACTACACAAATTCGGCGATGCAAGTGATCTACATGGAAAGTGAACATTGCTGACTGGCATGATATGATATTTTCCATCTCGAGATTGAATGTCTATCTTTTCTACACTCTCCAATTTGTATACTCTCATCGTATGCACCAAAACTAATTTAAATTTCAGCATGCTGGAGCACCATCATCTACAGATATGCTCACGTAGCCGCAGTTACTTAAAAACTTCATCATGCAGTTGCTTTATGGATATATTCCGGTCAGATATTACTTAAATGGAAAATCTGCAATGATCCACAATTGCACGCAGTCTATCAATGTAGCTGGAAATCCCTTAACTTGGGATGAGGAGGACTGGATATTGTAGGTTTACTCAGTTCCAACTGATTGTGTAATTATTTGCTTGCTTCCAACTGGCTATTCATTTAAATAGTCAGCTTTTAACAAATCTATTCAACTTAAAACCATATTGAAACTATGTACGCAAAACAGCCGTTAACTACTGTCGCTTTACAAGGCAGTAGCACAAACTGTTAAATTGAGCGGTGCAAAGAGAAGCAAGTCGGATAACAACATGTCGGTGAGAAGGACTTCATGAGGAAATATATTTATGTGACATAGTACACATACAGCGAAGACAATAAGCATTCATCTAATAAGTAACTCAGACAGAATACGAGGATATACAGCAGCGGACATCAAACAGGGGGTACTCGGTCAATAAAACAAAAGTACACTTCGTGGTTGGATAATCGTAACACCGAATACGTCCAAACCACACGTAGATTCCGGTGGCTTGGTGGGTAGTGTACTAGTGTCTACCTTATGGTCGCTGTTTTGTATCTCATGGTCGCCGTTTTGTCACCCTAGTACTAGAAGAAACTTGCAGTGGTCCAAAGATTCGTCCCCATTGGCTCTGTTGACTATCAATGAGCCTACCAGGTTGATGACCTACCATTCAGAATCAGCACCCCAAGCTGATGCCTGGTGTTAAAGGAATGCCAATTTCCACTGACGGCATAGATCTCCAGATAAAACTGAAAGCAGTTCTACCCAGCTCATTGACGTTTTTGAGTAAGCATAGGCGGAACGAATAATCTAGAAGTTTGTGTTAAAGCGATAAGGCAAATAATGTGAACTTGTATCAGTAACATCAAACGCCCTTTCCATACCGGAAGTGTCGTTAGATTACAAGCAGTATTAAGGAAATAGATCCAGACACGACTTTTCATAACAAAAAAGCTAGGATTCAATGAAAAGAGAGTCATTACCTCTAAGGGATTCTGTTCCCACAAAAATATTTATATCCTAGTTATAAGAATAATAAGGTTGTAGTATCAAAAGTACCGGACCGTATCGAGGTGGATGTGACAGTGTCTCCATCAGTTATCACAACGGAAAGGATACCGTTCGATGGTGGACAGACGGTCAGAAGCAATTTAATGAAGAACTGGCTTCATCAGTTATCACAACTGTTCGGGAATCATTATTATTTCGTGTGGGTCAGACAGACGAAAAAGTGTGTGATGCAAGCTGTGAGAGACACACGTACTCACCAGCATGACGGGTGGTTAAATTTCATATTGTGCCTCCAAAGGGAGGCTAGAAAAATTGCGCCTAAGTTGAAAACCCGGCGACAAATCACAGCAGTTAAGCTGGAATATTGGTGTCGGCAATCTCGAGCTCAGCTGAACTTCATTGCTCGAGTCGCTCCCCAAAACACAAGGTCGGCCCCAGACAGGCCGCATAGACAACTCCATCAAAATCTCCAAACAATGAACGTGCACACTCATTTGCAAATTAACAACAAAGCGCCATAATGCTGAGTCGATTGCATTCCAATATGCATCGGAACACTATTTTTGCAAACAGAATTGGAATCAGATTTCACTTCATTCCAGAAATAAATATTCCGTGTCGAAAATGCACTACATACTACTTATTTCCAAGCATTTAGAAATAATTCTCTTGGAGTGTTTGCACAAATTTGTTTCTGTATGTTCCCCACGAAAACATGTAATTGATGTTTCAGACAAACTCGTACACTGGTCCATGTTGTGTTGACAATCAATCGAATGCAACAAGCGTGTGGAATCGTGTACATTATGCACTTGTGTGGTTGTAAATATTGCACTTTAAAAGTCGATCCAGTTATATACATAATGAGAAGTATTTTTGAGTTCCATGTTTCTCCACAATTAATAACTTATCAAATTGGATGTTTTACAGTGCATGAAGCAGTTGATGAGATAAAATTGTGATAGGTGAGAGAAATGA
>JTDE01001806.1:116161-132652 GCA_014338405.1 Paragonimus skrjabini miyazakii | reverse complement strand
CAGTCGATGCATTCAAAAGGCAACTAGATGACTGGATTATCCCAACATGGCCGCTGACAGTCGGGCACGCATAGCCCCATGTACCTTCAGTGTTGTTATTTCCTTCTTCCGTCTTTTCCCATTTCCCCCTACCTTCTCCGTATAGTTTTCCCTTTTCCACTGTTATACAACAAAACGGTGCAACCTCCCTAGGTGCCCGACTGCTGTTAGCTGCTTCAACACTCAACACACCTCACATACTCTCACCATTTCAGCAGTTCACGTGATTGGTGCGGACGGACAACAACCAAACCGAGGTAGAATCTGTTGTGGAACCACAAACTCCGTACTACTGAATCTTGCCGGAATATCTCGAGGCGGAGATACTCCGCAAGACACCAGTGAAACTAGTGATTTACATTGCTCAAAATTCCTCAAAACGCAGGCTCACACAACACAAGCTTGTGTGAAAGCTAGGAGAGTGCTTGGGGCTATCCGTCGATCCTTTGCTAAAGTGTCCAAGGAGGCCTTTTGCTCACTCTTCTCATCTCATTTTAGTCCGAGACTAGAGTACGGCCACGCCGCAGTGTTTCCCTGTACACAAAGTGAAGTATCTCAACTTGAAAGAGTACAGAGGGCAGCCACACGCATGGTTGTTGGGATGAGGGGCCTCTCCTATAACCGGCGGTTAGAGTAGCTGAACATGTACCCTCAGAGTTACCGGCGGTTCCGCGGTGACCTGATTGTGATACGCCGCATTCTGCGAGGCGACATGGGTGAAGAGCTCAGAGCAGACTTCCCCCTCCGAAATCAGCACAGATTCTGGGGTCATTCATTCACGATTCTCAAACAACGATCGGGACGACTTCATGCCGTATTTCGACTGTCACGGCGGGCTGTCAATAGTTGGAATGCGCTACCAGCGCAGGTGGTGCTAGCACCCAATGATGTGGGCTTCAAGAGGCTCCTAGGTGAACGTATGATGGCGCTCTGGAAGAAAGAGGATAGTCAACCCTGTTTACTCCGTTGTCGAGACGCCCAGTGAAGAGACTAACACAGTCAGCAACTCCTGCCTTCTATCAATGAACAATGAAAATGTGTATCGCATTTCATTACATTCTAATATGGCTCAGCTTTGTGATGTATTTTTACACACGCTAAGCAGTTCTTTTTTTTACTAGTCTTGCTTACACTTCGTGTGGTTATGAGGTGTCATGGGTCGTTAGTAAGAGGACGAGTGCAGCAGTAGTCCATTTGTAGTCGTCCTCAGCCAATGCATATGGGTCCCGGGTCAACGCAATGAACACTCCATGAACACCGTTATGGATCATGTAATTTAAGCCTACGTCTTATGTATGCCTATATAATTATCATATACACAAATGTGTATAGTCAGAATGTATGACCACAATATTATAAGCATCGCTTTATAGCTTCATACGTATCTATCCAATTGTGTGGACTGCGGAGCGCGTAAAAGTCTGTGCATCCGCGTACGTACTTTCATACCACGTGCCACTAAAGAGTCCGAACACTGTTCTGTAAGATAAAGCGAAATATGTCGCTTTTTATATATCGTTCAATAATATTGTCTGTACCATTTTGTCAAGTCTTGTTATCCTTTTTCGTTTTACTAAATTCTGTGAAGTTTTCGCGCGAAAAGAAACCAGCAATGTTCAATGCCCGTTGTTTTCAGCTTCTTTGTAACAGTTTCGTTCGACCGCATCTGGAGGATGAAGCTGTGGTCTAGCCACCATATCTCCAGAAGGGCAAATTGCTGCTGGAGGCTGTGCAACATCGTGTCACTAAGGCAGCCCGGGGTCTGAAAGCCATACTGTATAATGAAAGATGGACATCTCTGAACATATACTGTTTAGATTATCGTCGGCTTAAAAGTGAATGGGTGTTAAGCATTTTGATAATGAAGTCTCCCGAACATCCATGCCGGTTGATGCTCAACAGGAGAAATAGTTCAATGCGTATGTGCACTAAAATTAGCGTTTCGTCGGGTATACGCAACAATACCAGACGCGAAATGAAAATACAAATAATTGTGGAGACCGCAAATATATTACACGATAATTACAAATGGTCTCAATCAGCGCTAGACGACACCGATATGCGAAATAGCTAGAGAGGCTAAGGATCCGACCGTCGGGCGCGCGAGCAAGCTGGAAGCAAGGGTATGGCGTCCTTGACGCGCATAGGCCGACAAGCATACAAACAAACAAGCGCGATCGCATGCGTCAAACAGACGGCAGGCAAAGATCTTTAAGGTCGTATGTACAATGTGGGCTAAGATTTTAGGAAGGGTTTTACACATCGTACAGCAGGCAGACCGGGGGTATCTCCAGGTCACTACAATAGCACATTGAGGAGTCACCCCCTAAAATAAAGGGTTCAGCGTGGCAGACAACTTTTTCCTCATTGTGTGTTTGCAAGGCCTGGAATGCTCTACGTGACCACGACGTTTCTGTTGACTCTGTATCAATTTTCAAGACTCGCCTTGGTCAACATCTGTTGCCTTAGTTAAGATACTACACTTCCTTCCCCGTTTCAGCCAATTTCTATAGACCTTGAGATTCTACGCATCGAGGTACACAATTCCCAAAAGCTTGTGCCTCCTACTTTAATCTTCAACCCGTTGATTCATTAACAATCCTACATGCACCCGTTTTCATCGTTGGGCTGCCCTGCGACAATACAATATCCCCCTGTTTATATCAGTATATGAAGTCTGTCGTCAAGGATCTGGGAGTCTTATCCGTGGACAGAAGTGAAATAAAACCGCTTAAGTTTTGCCGGTGTCATCAGAGGGTACAGTTGATGATGCACCTGCTCCTGATGTCAAGAGACAAAACCACACTTGTTACTGTGCACTTGAAAAATGTACAATAGAGCGTGTACCCTCTACCGTCCATTTAGGTAGACATACTATCATACGCAGATCATCGCTGTGGCGAGCACTTCAAAACACACTGGCGACTGGATCATCATATAGGTGTTCCATCATCTGAAAAGCTACTCATAGGTATGCTCAAGTGTTTTGCGTTGTGTTGTATGCTTATGGTTGACTGAGGATTGGTCAGACGTTTGGTGTCGTTGTGCCGGTCAAGCCCCAATGAGAATAACGTAAGGTTACCATCCAGTGCTTCAGGGTGCATAAATGATCGCATTGATCTATTCTGTAATTACCTGATGCATGGATTTCTCAAAATGTGTAGAAATTTTTGGGATTTCTGTAACTGGAATGCTACCAAATGTAGACTGTTTTCGCTGCACATTGGTCCGGTGACTCTTCTTGGCATTTTAGACGAGAAGTGTGAAAATGTTTAAACCTTTCCATATGCAGCCTTACCTCTGTGTTAAATTTCTCAGCACCAAACCAGTTTGCCTCTTTTCCCCTTCTTTCATCAAACAACTCTTTTCTCGGTGATCCCTCAATCTCGTTTTCGCGCACACATAAATGACTCACGTCAGGTGCCGCTCGCGATGAAAGTCACAGCGGGAATGGCTGTGTTGAACATCAAGGTTCTTTTGTTTTAATAACACAAACCCTTACTCGTCCTCCGAACACCATTGAAGCTTACCGTCTTTAATGTTCGAACACGCACATAGGTCAGCAGGCAGCTTTTGCACATATTTTGGGGACCGTTGCCACTGATATCTGTTTTTTGTTGTTGAAACAGCTTCAGGATTCTAACGTAGTGGTACATCTGCAATCTCCGTCAGCTGCTTCACGATGCGGATACCATATACGCTTGTCTGGGGACCCTGAGGATCAAGCCACTGACCAGGCCGATGTTGGAATTGCCCTAAGCGCATACGTGGAGAAGGCGCTGTTTGACTAAATTCCCGTCAACACCCGCCTTTCTGCTGTCAAGTTCGAAGGTACGGTTAGGGCATCGAGAGGCGCCCTTCACAAACGCTGTTTGTTGTTGTGGCATATTCCCCTACAGACTGTAGTCCAGATGCAATCAAAGATTATTTTTACCGTCGGCTGCACACAGCGCCGCGCACGGACATTGTGGTACTGACTGGAGACTTGAACGCTGAAGTAGTCAGACTAAGTGCTGACAAGCGTGACTTAGATTAACTGCACTCGTACAGTACTCGTCGTCTGTCACAGCGAGCACTTTTTGCCGATGTTGCAGCCTACTGGCGTAAGGTGCGAGGTGGACAGTTGACGACCTGGAATAAGGGAATGAATGTCATTCACGAAGGGGTTGGCCATTGTAGATCGGGTTCGTCTTCCGGGCTGGAGCCATCGCGACTCACAGAGTCGGTGGCTTTAGACGTTAGGTGAGATCGCAGCTAACCGAGCTCATTGGCGTGAATGTTGTCGTTGTTTTTCCGAGTTGTCTGTGAAGTGAGTACACTTAATGACGCGGGGCAGTGAAAACCGTAAGGAAGCTGTCTTGCTGATGATGCCTTAACTTTCACTTACAGCTCGGTTGTTTGTTTGCAAGGTTTAGGCGCCTTGATGTTGTATGTTTGAATATGGACGTAGCTATTTTTTAGTGGCTAGGTCCCCTCCCCTCTCTCTTTTTTCTTCTCTCTTCCTAAATAGGGTTTTCTTTTTCCTTTGTGATTATATGGCAGTTAGGAATCAGTTTGAATCACTGATGTGTTGCTGTCTATGATGATGATGATGATGATGCTGGTCTTGTCTGGTGGGAGGCTTGGGTGAATACCTGCATTATTGACAGACTGCTATCTTTGTCTCCTCTGTTGTCTTGCTATGCTATGTCTTAATTCCCAGATCGTGCATGGTTGGTCACGTTTTCGAATATTTGATTAAATTATTAGTGCTTTCTGACACAACACATTGCGGTAACGAGTTACTATGTTACTGATCAGATTTGTACGTATTTTTTATTTTGTGCGATACATGAGTTTGATCTGTTGTGGTTTCACATTATAGTGTTACTAGTTACCACTTTTTATATTTACTAGGTAAATTCTTGTACGTGAACGTTCATTCCTCTTGTTACAAAGATTTCTGCTGGTGATCCATACGCTGATTTGTATTCATTCATAGTGACGGATATTATATCTTTAAAATTTTAGTTAGGACATCTGCCACTCAACCTTATTGACATTGAATGCAATACCGAGAAATAATTTTTGTGGTTTCAGCATTTTCAAAAACAACTGCCATGACGTCAGAGGATGCTGCGTATGCTTTTCTCCTTCTTTTATCCCTTTGCTTGGGACCACTTATTCAAAGAAGTACTCTAACCAGGCTTCTTCTGCCGGCCGTTTTTGGGTTTCTTATGGTGTCTTTTTCTGCTGGATTGAGTGTGTGGCATTCAATACTCACCGTTTTCGGTTTTATATTTCTCCTCCAGTTGTGTTCTGCAAGGTAAGGTGACCTGTTTCGAGCTACTCTCCGCGTTTTGTCCGGTAGGTTTTTTCATTATGTGGCTTGTTTTTGGTGTTTCGGTTATTTGGGTTTCTTTCGTTCCTGTCACTACATGGGCTTTTCCAAACCTTCTGGATTCGCCAACGTGGTCCAGTTACTGATCACTCTACGAGTAAGTCTTCGTTTTTCACATAATTAAACTGTTTCCAGCTTATCGGCTTGTCATTTGAACTGTTCGATACATGGAAGGTGGAGCAACAGTTATTAGAACTGAATCGGTCTACCGGGCAGACAGAGCAGGAACGACTTACCTTACTGAAGGAATACAAAGGTGTCCGAGCTTCACCCCTTGAAGTTCTGTGCTATGCATACTGCTACATTGGACTGTTCACAGGTGACATAACTTTAACCCATGACCAAGTACAATCGTTCTCTCATCATGTTTGATGTGTGAAAGTTATATGAGTGTTCACAGTTTTTCAGTGCGTGTTATTGGACGGTTTTATCCACTGTTGAGATGCTACTAGAGGAGTGGTTGCTCGTACCTATCTCATCCATTCTTTCCTTTGCCAGTTTGAAATGCGTGTTTCTAAAGGGGTTACTTTGAAGTCATGGAAATTAATCTCGCCAAGTGGCATGCATTCAATCAGGATCTTTATTTTTACTAGACAGCTGTTGATGGGAGTGTCTTTCAGATGATGGTGCGGATGGAACGTATTACTAGGTATGGTCACCCTGTCTGTTTTGGTACCTGATGGGATAAGTATCTAGACCGCAACCTCCCGCTTGTTCACAATTCGTGGGTTTGATTCCCCGGCGTATGTGGTACTGATGAGGCCAGCTGTCCACCACCTAGCGGGTGGTTAGTGGGACCAACAGTTTGCAAAGATGCCTTAACCCGTTCTGGGGCTGTGGTGGTTGTCTGCTTGTTTACAAACCAACTACAGTACGGCTGATCGATTTCAGTTCATCGGAAAAGGCAGCGCAGCAGCTAAGGAATATAGGCTTCTTTCGACGAGTCGAGATGCTCTGCACTGTATGAAGTTCATTTTTTCATACACAATCAAAAACTGGTCAGGAATTGCTGTCATCACCTAACCAGTGTGAACCAGTAGTGGATAATGTAATATGAACCTCACTAGCTAGACATGAAAAGTGTGCGATTCTCCGCCTCGATCTTCTGCTCCGTTGCGTACGTACACTCGCCTTTGTATATTGATCGTGTAAGTGACCGCTGTTCTCTAGAATAGTGCTTTCTACACCAACTTGCATTTCCCTCTGTTTGAAAAATATGTACAACACAACACTGTCTTCAATTGATATTTACCGTTAGCGAACCTCCTGTTGCTTCTTGTAGTATCATTGCGAATTAAAGTTGCTCGTGGGATTTCCTGCAGAAAGATGCCCAGGGAACTAACAGATATGTAGTAATATTAATGTTGGCAGCCAATATCAAAAAGCGCTTGCACGTCCACAAAAATGCAGCAAATCCACAGCGACAGTAAGCTAATTTACACACGTTTTTGACCTCTGTTGACTGAGCGGTGTTAATTACCATGTCCATATTTCGTCTCATTATTCTAATCTACTTGAAATTGCTGTGATTTATGAGTTTCATTCCTTTGATAATTAGTCATTGTTTTGCATCGTGCCATCGATACATCGTGACATATGTCAGACAAGCTTTCTGTTATTATTGGCTTTTGTTTCTTCTATTGACAATAATGATAACGTTTTGTTTGATGGCTTACCCTAATTCCCGAAGCTTTCTTGACTTTCTGGGATATCCTCATACGCATCGTATTGTTGAGTTACATGCATGAATCTGTTGCGCCTCATTGAATTCAGTTTACGGGTAATTCTGTTCCAGACTGTAAAAGGCGACTTTGCGTACATTGATTATCTTCTATAAGCATTGAATATCCGTTAAATAACCATATTCCCAGCGGAAATAGCGAAACTGTTTTCCGGATTTCTAAGCTGACTGTTATTTTAGACAAACTAAATAGTTATTGACACCATTCTGCAGATTTCCTCGTCAGTAGTCGTTGACCTGCTGTACCTAATTACCGTGAGTGTTCACCGCGAAGGACTGCATACATGGCAGCAACAGGATGGATATCTTAGCGCATTGGATTTGTCGGCTTTCCTAGCCAGTCACGATTGAAAAAGAGTTGTAGTTTTATGAGTCTGATGTAGATGCTTTTATCAATTACGTAACCAATACGTTATGTCGTTGTTATGTTGGCTCGGTTAGTGTGCTTGCGAGGTCAGAGCTGTAGTTTACACTTGTAGTGCGTTTGGTGTTTTTTTTATACTTCCGATTATCTCCAACTGAACGGTTCTTCTTGAATTGGTATGGCCGTCCAATCTCTCTGACAATTTCCTAATCTGTTTCGTGATCTGTATTTGTCGGACAGTCGCCGAGTGTAGATTTCTTATTGGTCTAATTTTTTGTTTCTGATAGTTCTTTTTCAAGTATATAAAATTGCTGAGGTTCCATCAAAGCGTCCCACCTGACAAATCACAAAATGTATAAGATACGACATCAGTTGTACACACTAAAATCCTTGAGCAAACTAGAATGTTTGCTTCAGCCCACTAATAAGAGCCTTCATGCATTCCAATGATGTGTTGATGACATACTTGTAGGATCAGAAGATGACCTAATGAATGTGCTTCAGTTTTTTTTACCATCATGCATGCATCGCTTCATTTAGCCTCGGAAGGGAAATCGTACTGTGTCTGGCCAGACACCGTGATGACATTGGGATGATCACTGTATCGTAAACTAGCGTTCACAGGTTGCTACACCGAGTTTAGCAGTTTTGTATCTCAGCCAAAACACAATTTGACTTGTGATCCGAAAATCAGCATAATCAAAATATGCTCATTATAGGCAGTGCAACGAGAAAAACTTGTCTGTAACAGGATCACTTCGAACGTGATTGCTACAATTTGGCATGAGCCAGCACCAGGTTCTGAAAAGAAGGAAGTATTTATGCGGATTTCGTTTTTGTCTACCAATCATTCAGACGTACTTATCTTTCCGGCAGCAGGCTCGCAAAACTGGTTTGCTACAATGCCCATGTTGACATGGATCCTAAAAGACAAGTCATCACTTCATGACCAGTCACTGTTGTCTTTTTATGCTGACATTATCTGACGAAATATGTTGATGCTTGTCACATGAGGTGAAGGAACTTCACTTAGTTTAAATTCGTTTACCATGCACTTTCCGAATTGGTTGTTTAAATCGATGCCTCAGTCCCCAAACAGCTTACAGGAAGAGAAGTGTGAACCTATATGACCGATTTTCAAATGCTTGTTAGCGACTGGTCATCACACTGATACCGCAGCTCTCGTCAGTGTTTCGATTCATGGTGAAAATAACATATGGTAGTTTGATGTCTAACTTGCTCACAATCCGATGGTCTGGATGGACACAGTCTAGTTCCGATTGTCAGTTTAGATTGACCTCATTTTCAAGGACACTACTATTCAGTGCTCGTCCTCAAACCTACTTCCCACAACGCGTTCCGTTCGTCGTTGGGCCCATCAGACAAAGGTAGTCTAAACGAGATTCTAACCAGCAGCCTTTCGCGTTACGCTGCGAAGCTCTTGTCTCTGGGACCACCAACGCTATGTACATCACTAGTTACACGGGATTAACATAATTTACTTGTAGCTTATTGACGTCCCGTTATACCAGTCACTGCGTACAAGTAATTCTCGTAGAACTCATGGCTGAGCCGATAAAGTCTTCAGCTCGTAACCCGAAAGATTGTTCGTGCGGACCTCGTTTAAACTGTCTCTACCGGACGAGCCTTACCAAGGACAAAACTAGCCATGTAACATCGGTTTGACGGTAAAATTGTGTAGCATACTCGCGTTTATTAAAGTTCATCGAAACAAACATTAATCGCGATCGTCCGCTATTCTCTCCAGGAAAGCATTTAACGGCTATGCTGAGGTTACGTGAGCATGTGATATTTGCTATTTCCATCGAATTTGTTTTTGACCCATTTTTGCTTGAGATAAAAGCCCTGTTAATTTGTTTGTATGTTGAAACTACAGTGTCATCTCACCATCTCCGTCTTCTAATTTTGCTATTTGTTTCATTAAAATGCCCCCAGAGTTTGAAAATGGAATCAGATAAGAATACGATCGATTCGAGGCTGGTATTTGTAAAAGAATGATGGTGAAAGTGAAACCGAAAAGACGGCGGAATTATCTGATTATATCAGTAGAATAGAAGATATGGACACTGACCTTTTCAATATAGGAGAAAAAGAACGTTAAATAATTCCAAGATACACGTCTCTTTAAAGTGATCTGTTATGTGATGGAGTATTTAACTTTTGACTGGTGTGACGATCTTTGGCTTTGTGAATAATAGTGAAGCAGACATTTCCAGTTACAGCGGTATAGAAGACTATGGCTGAACCCACCGTCTTTCGTGCACATGTTTTCTATTACGTATGACTCGGAGGCAAGCATCATTGGACCATGTATGCGAGCGTGGGATATAAATGGATGTTATCGAAAACTAGTTTGGTTATACTCTTTGTGAAGACGGAAGGGTCTTCATAGATACATCTACCTAAAGAGGTTGATGTAAGGAGATCATATGTCCTACCCCACTCTGCGTGTGGCGTTGATAATCGTTTCAGTGGCCACGATTGATGGAAGTGTCATCCGTAAAATCACCAGAAAAGAGATTGTTGATGGGTGTGAATACTTAACCTTGTGTGTAAGTTTGCAGTCTTCTAGATCTAGTATCCCCTAGAGAGGTGTACAAGTTAGTTGGCGTTCTTGGTTGTTACCCTTGTAAATTCCTGTGGTGCATAGATAATGAGCACTTTACCACGGTTAACAAACATCAATCCATCTTCCTAAATAGCCATGCGAACAGTCGAAGTTACGATTTCGTTTCACCGTTACCGATTTACTATTGGGTGCTTGACAAACTCCTGTGACGAAGAACTAACCGCGTCTAAAGTTATATCAGGCAATTTATAAACTGCGGGTCATATTTGACCTCATATACAGCTCGTTCATGGTTTCCAGCCTTTTCCGACGCTTGTCCGCATTACTGTTGGTATTGAACACTAAAGTTGGTGCTTCATTTTCTGCTTTTCCACTAGACATTGCGTGTGAGTATCGCCCTACTTCGGACTAATAACTTGTGTTGTTGAATGTGACTGTGACGTTACCTTTATTTGCTCTAGTGATCTTTATTCTTTCGCCTCATCCAAGTCTACCTTTGGGATTTACGAATAGCCAGCGTTTGTGGGCAATCATTCTGTTCATTCGTAATTGTTAGTATGATGGTCTGGTGTTTGATCTTGGTTCCACAGACTTAAGCTTGACTCCACAGCTGTCTACGGTTTTAATTCAAAGAATGCCTTCTGTGATCGGTCCTGATTTTTACAGTATTGATTGGTTCTACTCCTGAATGCTAATGCAACGACTTTTGAGTGCCCGGAAATTTCTAGCATTTTTCTAAATAGCTAAAAGCTTTCACTGTAAGCTTATCACCGTCCCTAATAGCCTACAGTTAACATTTTCACCAACTAATCGAAGTCTACAGGCAAAAACGTACTCTTTACATATTTACTCGGTAGACTTCCATGATTTCGGATATCGTTGTTATTATTTCGAAAACGCTTCAAGTGTTACCCAGGCCATTTTGTGACTCTTCGAGGTTATTACAGTGCGAAGTCCGGGAATAGAGTGTTTGCTCCGATCGCCTAGGGTTTAGCTGAACCAACCAATTCATCTTTCTCAGTGCATGAGCTTCATTAGTGATCGCAGTTACTCTATTTGTCTTACTTAACTACTCTGCGTTTTAATCCGTATCGGGACTCATCCAGTTTGTTAGTACATTTCACTGACTTTTTCGCGTTTCCCTTTCAATTCAGGTCCTTATTACAAGTTCAGAACATTCTTTGATTTTGTCAACTGGCCTCCTAACGTACCAGCCAAATCCATGGATCAACTCGTTCAACAATTGCAAGAAGCGCCGTTGTTCGGTGTCACTTATCTCATTCTTTCTCATTTCTACACAATAGATGTGAGTAATACAGTGCACCATTTTGCTGTTCAGTTGAGCATTCACGTCGTTTACAGCAGAACTTTGCTGGTCTCAAACCGGTCACAGGACATCATAAAATCCTCAGCAGTTAATTCGCAAGAAACAGTAGTTCGGTACAACGTTGACTCTTCTACTCGCATGCATGTAGCTCGTGCTTATTTTTCCTCGATTATTTCCAAAAGATTGTCGCTCTAACTTAATCCTAATTAGATTTGTAATTTGCGATGTTTACAAAACAGTTTGCACAACTTTGCCAGGTAATCTACGTAATCTGATTGTGCAGTCTGACTGCACTTTAGTCCAGTTAAACTACACGTATTTAACCTTTAAGCTTGACGTTTTGAATAGCATTTAAGAAGATTGGCTATCTTAAATCACGGTTTTTATATATACACATATCTGTTGGGACAAGTAACCGCTCCTCTAGGAACAACGATTCGTCTTGTGATGTTAATTTTTCACTGAATTGAATGGCATTTGTGTTTTAACGACTAGCTTCCTTCTTTAATCAAGCCACTCTCTGAGCATGATGTATTTTACTGAGTTAGACCATGGATCGGCATTGACTGCTTTGTGTATGCGGTTGAGTCGCACGTCGTTCCCTACCACTGTAACATTGGCGTTTTCGTTGTTTGGTAACGTCGCTGATAAGAATTTGTCCACTAGGCAAAAAATAAACAAGGCTGTACCGTGCTCCAATTCTGTGTTGTATTTTCATGATCTCATCCGCATTTGCTTGAAGTCTCCCGAATGCACAACACGGCCGATCGTTCCCACTAACGATCGGTGGCCTGTAATTATCGGAAGCATGATTTCAGCAGCCATACGTACAACCGCTGAATTGCTTCGATGCCAATGAGTAATTTCCTTGTCCATGGATAATTCACATGTCGGTGTATTGCTGTCACAGCGCGGTTGAATTCTGCATAGTATCAGCACTGTGCCTAAACCATGCTCTGTTGCAAAAAAAAACTGGATTGATAAGTTATCGCTGGTTTTCTGGCTTTATTGAAATGGTTAACTTGTATTTGTGTATCACTAGCAAGTTGTGCCTGTAGGTTGGGATTTGTTTGTGGGTGGATGCGTTTACTTGAGGGTCAGGCATCCTACCAAACCATAGTTGAACTCAACCGATGCCTGTCCGACGGGTCAAGGAGTTAGACGTTCCTCCACTGGGTAAGATACGACCAGTGTAGTTAACTTTTCAGAAAACTGAAAGCCACGCTGCTTGCGATGTGGATAAACGTGCAGTCCCGTTTTACAGAGCTGAACACGAATAGTGAGTTTGAGTCCAGACAGAAAATCTTATAAACATCTCACTCACTTGGGGCCATTAGGATTCGTCTTTGAATGTTCTGAAACGGAGCGCGTACACCGACTAGCAATGAATAAATAAAGCGCAAACTAATAAACTGACAGCAATAGGCTTTTGGATACGCCAGTAAACTGTGTATGTAGTTTTTGCTAGCGCCGCCTCATGATTTTGCCAGTTGCTTCCGTTTGCACATTCGTCTCATTTATTCAATGATTGGTGCAGTCGCTTCCGATGAAAAAGACTAATGCGGTCGATCCAAGGTCACTCACGAGTTATCCGTTTAGGCCGTACATCCGTCTTGAAATCGTCCACGCTGTTGAGAACATGCTGGTGCATGTTAGAAACAAGATGAGGGGTTTCTGTGTTAATTTTAAGTTTGGCTACAGAGGCAGCCGGCTCCTCCCTAGAAGCCTGAAGCTGTCAATGCCACCATTAGAATGCTGGAGGAGGACTCGCTAAATTACAGATGAAGCTGTCGAAACCGAGGAAGGAAAAAGTGTCCGAATAGCCGGCTACTATGAAGTATTCTCTCTTGGACTTTAGCAATGGGCACTACTTCGACGGGAAACGTGGCACTGTTATCCTGAAATGAATTGATATTAATGGCTGCGAGCATTTCTTATGAGTTGAGTAGTAGAAATGGTCCAGGCAATAATGACTAGCTTTTCATCTTCCTGGTGCTTTACGGAGGTAGGACGCTGTATTTGTCATCTCCTGTACCTTATGAGGTGCACTTTAAGTGTTGATATTTCTTGTATACAGAAACTATGGGATAACCCAGAAACCAAAATTGACCTTTGGTCGTCGTTCCGCCCTCCCACTCGGCCTATCACGTGTCAAACCGTTTAGTCTAAGTCATGCTCACTGCCCCAACTTGCACATTCGTGTTCACACATTCACTGGCCCGAAAACCCTTTCCGAACATCCAAACATACGCACACACGCGGTCACTGTCTGCATACTGGAATGTTCAAACTTGATGTGATTCGGTGCGATCGAAGCGTAGACACACATGACACGGTTGAATCCCTATCGGAATAGAAAACAACCACACAACTGTCTGGGATATGATACGGTTCTGACAAACTACTGTGTGTAGCTTGTACATTAGTCTCAACAATAAAGATCCCAAACCCGTTTCATTGATTATCTTTGATGTATCGTTATTTGTTAGTGGGCACTCAAGCTATCATGGTTAGGAGTCCCATTACAGACTTCCCTATGGGTAAGGCGTTGAAGCTGTGAGAGGAATCTGTTACTTTATTTGGAATCAAGCACTGCATTATTCCGGACCTTGCCTAGCAAGGGTGAGCTAAGTTCATTAACGGTCGCTCAATTGTGCTAAGTCGTCCAACTTTTATTGTTCGTATCTACAACACACATCACCGTGTGCATTGAGCTACCGCAGTTGTTTACTAAGTGCTTTTCACGTTGCAGTTGGTAAGAATTGAGTGGCCGTGCTCTGCTACATAATCCTTCATTTCTGTTGATGTACTATGTGATTCTCATTTTACTTTGCTTTATGCCCTCTCCTCACAGTATGTGCGGTTGGATGAATTCTATCAGCACAGCTTCACCTATCGCTTTTACTACATGGTCGTCATCTTTTTCATATTCCGATTACGCATTTACTTTGCC
Source organism: Paragonimus skrjabini miyazakii (assembly GCA_014338405.1). Classification (NCBI taxonomy): domain Eukaryota; kingdom Metazoa; phylum Platyhelminthes; class Trematoda; order Plagiorchiida; family Troglotrematidae; genus Paragonimus; species Paragonimus skrjabini miyazakii. The sequence goes on along the minus strand of JTDE01001806.1, from coordinate 118,258 downwards.
TGGAAGTTGGCGGAATGTGTTTGTATGTCAGCCGGCCTTGGTGCCTATCCGACAGCGTCGGAGCCGTTGAGTGGCGAAGGACCCACAAATCTGGTAGCCTTAAACAGGTGAGTGGTCGTTGGTGAGTATTCCCATAGTGGAAAGTGACAACTGTACTTCGTATGAGTTTTTTGTTTACCTGCATACCTGCGTATTCGGTCTTGAGTGTGACCGTGTAGTTCGACTCGCTTCTTGTCTTGACAGTTGCAAAGAGTGTTGGGATTGAAACTTCCCGTAAAATGTTACGCCTAATCAAAGGGTTCGTGCGTAACAGCGCGGCATCATACAGAATTGTGCTTCTACCTGGTATTCCTCTCAATTAGCCCGCAGTAGCCCCATAGTTATGTCACTCATATCCAGCCCACAAATAACATTGTGTATCAGTTGGTTTGTTAGCTAAATGTCAAAACCCTTATCAGTGAAGCAGTCTAAGTCGTATTGATCGACAGACAGTCTAGTACTTGTTCGCACTGCTTTGTCTCATCACCGGTGACTATAAATAATGCCCGATATGACACACTGCCGGTTATTGAATTTGCATATCCCAACCGTCGCTGTTTAGTCTCTTGACATCACTCGCTTATTGGCTAAAGGTTATAGATTCCGAACCTTTCGTCCTTACTGTATCGTGTCTGATTGTGTTTCCAAACCGTTTTATGGGTTTCCATCCGAGTCTTGGTATCCGTTGTCACACTTTTCTTCGAATATGTCGTTTGCATGCAAATTTTACACACAACGGAATTATAAGTGTGATTGTTATTCTTTCTTTACTTGTGCTTGGTTTTTTGATGCAATGAGCTCCTATGGTTGTCAGAAAAACTCACCATTTGCTTCCCTTAACTCTACCAGATTTTTCAAGAGCGTTGATTTTTTCCTTCAACAGAGTTTATTTATAAAGTAATATCGCTTGCCAGATGGATAGTTAACCGTTGTAGCTTGTTCGCTTAGGTCTTGCCTCACCTCACCCATTCATGCAAGCAGACGCTTTCGTGTCGTTGAATGTATATGCATCGTATTTGTAGCAAGAACACCATTAATATGTTGGGATGAAATGTTCATTTGTGTGAGTTTGCTATGGTGCTGATCGTTTGTCCTGGCTCAGTTTTTGAACAGTGAGACTCGGCGGACAGCACAAAGCACATACGAATGTATAATAACTAATTGTGGTCGTGCGTGTTATCCTTAAAATTTATTGTGAGGTGGAATAAAAATGCGACAAATTGTTGACGAATCTTTGAAAAGTTAGTGAATTTCGATTATCTGTAATCTAGTGCCTATTGCAGTTATGTTGAGATAGTACAGTTGTAATGCTGCTGACGGCTAGAAAACGTCAAGTCGTTTATTTAAAAACAGTTACCTCCTGCTATCTAGCATTAGGCACTCTGACAGTATCGTCCGGTCTACACTTGACACAGTATGTTGTATGGTACTGAATGCTCAGTGTTGTATCAGAACGCTTAAGATCTCATGTGCAGTTTCTTTTCGAACTGTTGATAGTTAGCTAATGTAAGTCGATAGGCACAAACACTTCTCACCACGTGATCAGCACCAATTACCTGATAACATAAAGAGTATGTTCCTTGTTAAGGAGAGTTTTACGGGTACTTACAGTAAGTCAAAGGTGTCGTACCGTCCGTCCACAGTTATGAATAGGAATTACACCTAAAGCAGACTGTCTAAGTGCTGCAGGCCATGTCAACCCGGAATATTCCTGTATCGTCACTCAGGAGACGATAGCCTACGAACGCCTTATTGTACCACGAACGTCAATTTGACATATACTCATACCGAAACTTGCTTAACTGAGGGTTATAGGCTCCACCGAATTTAACACAACCCTGGTAATTCCACACTTACGATAATTCACATTATACGCCTACTGCCACCTTTGATTGGGGGTTCCTCTGTAAACCTCGTGAGATTTGAAGGTCTGGTTACCTTGCCTTACCTTACCGTTTGTTAAAAAACTGCAAGCCTTCGACCTTCCGCGCTTCAATCACGTGACTGTCTGTTATAACCCGTCCAGCCGTGCGGAATCAGAACACGAGACTCGAGAGC
>JTDE01001806.1:79590-98397 GCA_014338405.1 Paragonimus skrjabini miyazakii | reverse complement strand
CCTATTCCTTCTGCCTTCCATATACCTTCGGAGGATAATTGTTTTCTGAAGCCAAGACAACTGGTAAACATAAGTGCCTTCAGTGTCCGCACTCTCTGATAAGTCGGCCAGCACGCTGATCTGGCAAGTACTCTCTCAAGTCTGGAGCTTGATGTGTGTTCTGTGTCGGAGACGCGAGTCTACGATTCTAGCACGATTATCCACTTGAGCTCACATCTAGATAACTGTCGGTCCCAGCGCTTTTCTCTCACAGTTCCTGGTGATGCCGAAGCCGAATCTCGGGGTCAAGCTGGAGTGGAAATCACACTAAGTTCCAGAGCGGAGCAATGCTTGCTCGATTGGATCCCAGTGAACAGTCAGTTGTGCGCTGTCAGACTCAATACATCAGTAGAAGTCTGTCGACGCAACTCAGAAAGGCGTTGTGTATTCATTAGATCGGCGTACGCTCCGACGGACGGCTGTTCGGATGCTACCAAGGATGCGTACTATGACGTCCTCGTTGACCTTCTGAAGCAAACTAAACACTCAGACATCATCATACTAGCGGTCGATTTTAATGCTCGACTTGGTCGTCTTTCTCCGGATGAGAAGCGGCTAGGAGGTATGTTTGGTGTCCGGGCACAACGCACTGACAACGGCGAAAGACTACTGCAGCTGTGCGCATCTCACGGTCTCTATATTTCGAGCACCGCATTCCAACTGTGTTACCTGGAGACCTCCGTGTGCTTCTCAGTCGTGGACACAGTTGGATTATATAGCAGTCAGTTACAGGTAGCACCACTCTGTTAAGGACTGTCGTGCCTTTTGGAGCAACCACCTGGACTCGGACCATGCCGTTGTGCGTACCCGTTTCGTTTTGTCATTTACCCGGAGGACATAAGCTCGTAAATTTAATGTGCTAAACTGGCATTCGAGCGATGAGAATGTAAAGAACGCTCACCAAAATGCGTTGGTGAAGAAGTTGCCCAGTTCCAGTCAGGTGAGTGATCCTAACGAACACTGGGAAGAAAACGCCGAAGCTATGATAGCATGCTGTGAACAGGCATGTTGCGAAGGAGCTGTTCAGTTGCGACAGAACTGGATTTCCGTCACGTCGATAGACCTTATGAATAAGCGTCGCTCGATCCCACCTGGTTCTGAATATGATGACGACCGTCGAGAACTTAAACGCAAGCCGACTAAAAGCTTGCGCAAAGACCGTGAACAATACTTGGTCGAACAATCAAAAGAGATGGAAAAAGCCTTTTTATCTGGGAATAGCAGGCGGCTTTTTCCCCTGATCCGTGGTTGTACTGGCCGTCGATTCGGTGTAAGTGAGAACGTATGTTAAAGGGATGGTTCACTTATCGTCAGTCATTCGCTCCAACTTGACAGGTGGGCTGAACATTTTGAAGAGCAGTTCAGTTGGCCTCAGCCAGTTCATGTGGACGACGGTACGTGAATGGTCAGTTATTGCACTCCAGACGGTCCTCCATCGGAAGCAGAAGTGGTCCTTGAGTTTTACTCATTGAAGCGTAATAGGGCTCCTGGTCCAGACCTCCTCCCTCCTTCTGTTTCAAGGATAGTGGGGAGAGGTTGATATGAGAACTGACGCGACTCCTCCAGACGATCTGGGAGACTGAAGAGGTACCTCGTGATTGGTGCCTATCAACAGTCATTCCCGTTTACAAAAAGGGGGCCCGAATTCAATTTGACAACCTCAGAGGCATCAGTTCGGTGTCTACTACGTCCTCATTTTACGTCGTCTCACTAAGCCTAGAGGAAGTCATACGCGAAGAACAGGCAGGATTCCGATCTGGTCGAGGGTGCGTCGATCATATTTTTATTTTGCGACGGATCTTGGAACATCGGCACTGTTACAGACAGCCGACAGTTGTGGTATTTTTGCACCTAAAGACTGCTTTCGATTCAGTTGCTCGTAACGTTCTCTGGAGCTGCCTTCTCCGCAAGAGAGTACCAGAAAAATACGTGAATCTACTGAGATCACTGTATGGTCACTCTGCAAGCACGGTGAGAGTTTATGGACAAATATCTCGAGCGTTCATCACTGCTGGAGGTGTTCGTCAGGAGTGTCCGATTTCCCCCTTCCTGTTCAGTTTTGTTGTGGACGATATTTTGGAGGATGCGCTTCGCGAATCCAGTGGCCTTGGTGTTGAGCTTCTTCCTGGCCCTATATTGACCAATCTGGAGTACACAGACGACAGTGTCTTACTTAGTCCCTCTGCCAAAAGCATGCAGATCATGCTGGACAGATTGAGCGACCGAGCTGGTTTGTATGGAATGCGCTTCGCACCTTCAAAGTGCAAAGTGTTGCTTCAAGACTCGAGAATTCCCACTCCTATCCTCTTTATTGCTAACAGTCCACTTGGGACTGCGGGCACCTTCATATACTTGTGTAGCACCATCTCACCAGCCTGTAATATTGTTGATGAGATGACAGCGAGGATTGCAAAGGCACGAGTCGCCTTTTCCAAACTGCCTCATTTGTAACGTCCAAAAGACGTCCGGTTGTCACTGAAAGGAAGGGTATATAATGCCTATGTGCGTTCCGTTTTGCTTTATGGTTCGGAAACGTGACGTGTTCACGAAGAAGATATCAACAGGCTTGCTGTGTTTGACCATCGTTGTCTCCGCCAGTTGGCCCATATTAAGTGGACTGATTGCGTGAGCAATGTGGCTGTTCGCCGGCGCGTATTCCGGAACGCTCGGGATGCGCAGTCAATTGATCATCTAATTACGTTACACAGCTTGTGAAGATTGGGTCACGTACTCCGTATGTCATCTAATCGTTTACCTTACCGGGCATTATATGCTGAGGCCACCAACAGTTGGGTAAAACCGCGTAGTGGTCAAGCAACAACGTGGTCACGAAATATGAAGATCTTGACTGCTCCATTGAGCAAAGTGGGTAGGTGTCGCCTGCCTGGATGGGGCCCTCGTGGTGATTCAAGCCGCTGGATACACTATCCGAGATGGCGATGTGTCACAGTCAATGGTGTACCTGTATCCATGCCCTTTCTAATTCTTCCGCTTAGTCTTCTTTTTAATAATGTTCAACCTTCTTAGTAACATATTTTTCTAGGATATTCCACGTCACCGTTGAAGTAAGCAGGGGCCCGAGCCACAGTACCTTTTGGTCAGGCTCATGGCTGTTATGATGATGATAGCCCTCAGTTTCGCATATCGTTATTAATGACATCTACCTCTCGCCGTCACCTTTGGGAAAGAGTCAGGACCTAGAGCTCCGCTACGTTTCAACAACGTAAGATCCAGAACCATTTGCGCTTCCGACAAAGGATCTGAAAGGCAATAATTGATCACTAGAGTACGATCATTTTTATGATCTGGTCCAGGCCGCCTGAACAGTTTTTTAATTGTACAGCTCATCTTCAAATTCAGTGTGAGTGACTGGTGTTAAACGAACCAGATACTGCAAATATCGTTTCACTAATAATAAGTCAGCGAAGGACACAACTACGAATCGGAGAGAACAATACTCTGCTATTCTCAGGTAAAATAAATGGTCTCATGGGACCAGTTACCGCATACGGTGTTCGCGCAAGTCTCTACTGGGTTTGGGCAATAACTCTCGACGATCGCTATCGTTCTGAGAGCTATCAGCTTGATCCATTCTCTTACAAGAGGTGTGTCGACTTGGCATCAATCCGCTTCTGCTTCATTCGTAGGGTTCTTTCAGAATACATCTCGTAATAGAATATTATAACTACCACGGTTTTCCTCTAGCTCTTGCCAGGCCGTCTCGTGATTGGACGTAAGCAGTCTGTTAGTCCTTGACGTCTGGTAGGCGTTCCACCCAACCCAATTGCTTGCGCACTAGTTAACAATCATGCAGTTGAGTACATGACCTCTGAACAACTGACTATGGGAAGGTCGGGAACAATAGCATGATCTGTGTCTAGGCGTGCACTCCAAAATACACGACGGTTTTTTACAGAGTGACTTCTAGTACAACACTGCTAGGAGCTCGATTTTTGTCCATAGCTGAGATGCAGACAACGATTTCCATGGGACATTGTCTCTCCTCTATTGAAATGCAGTACACGAGGTATGCAGGCTGCTAGATCTGCATACTTACTGTAGTCTTTCAATATCAACGTTTTGTAAACAGACATTAAACATACCAGCAGGCCGGAAAAACAACCAGATTGAGCATTAGATCGTCAGCCGGTATGGTGATTGCGTGTTTGGTCTACTTCAGATGCTGAGGGGGAGTGTCATACAACGGATTATTGATCGCATCTGAATAACCGATAATCAGATCGTACACCCATGTGGTTGGTACACAAGGCTCTCTAAACTGAACTGACAGAGTTCAACCGACATACTAGGGCTGACAAAGTACAGGTGACTAATTACTGTAATCTAATCAATCAACCATCCCTCTGCTTTGTAACTCGATGCGACCTCTGTTCCAACTTGACCTCAGGATTCAGGTAATCTAGACTCGAACTAAGATTAACCGCGAGGATGGAATCGTAGGTTTGTCTGTCGGAGACGCAAAACACGTCAGGCGCCAGAATTGAGACGGTAATCGTCAGAACAGTTTGTAGACCCATCCGTCACAAAGAGGTCACCGAAAGCGCCAGTGCTTGCAAGTTGTATTGGCTTCAGAGAAAGATCTTTAGATGAATAATCACCTGAAAATACGGGGGAAGCTTAAAAATGGAAGGCGAAATAGAACGGGTAAGTGGAGGTGAGTTCAAGTCGGAAGAACAACTTCGTCACTTCCGGGCCGTTTATGTTGCGGATCCCACAAGGGGTCATTGAGTCATACATGTGATTTACTTGATAGTGGGGACTTTCTCAGCCGAGAGGGTAACGAACGAAACGTTTATACTTGACTATTTAAGTAGCGCGCAAAGCAAATGTGCTTAAAACTACATCCTGCTTGCGAATCATACTGAACGTTTTACGACCATGTATGATGGCAAATCGGCATTAATGGTCAACCGTTAGGCGAGTAAAACAAAGCTGAAACTATGGAAACATTTCTACCGTACGTCCATAGGATCATGCACCTGATTGCGGTGCACGTCTGAACAGTTATTATTGCGACAATTTTGTGAGTGCAACATCTATGTGGCTAACGACTACAATTCGGCTTTCTTCACATGGTTGCACCTGGCATTACCGAAACCCAGATAACCACTCCCTTCTGCCCTAGGGCAGTGCGCAATGCAGACCTTAACTATCGTTTTTAATAAATTTCTTTCAGCCTTCTCATTCAAGAACATTTGTAGGTCACCTTATGCCGTACATATAACTCCGTATTTTTTCTTGTTACGTACGTTTCCGCAACAAAGTGAACTTTTGTATTCGTCATTTAATTTGACTGGAGGATGATTAGGGCGATCAGTCGCGCGGAAAATCCACACTTTGCTTTCCCGTTGTCAATCCAGCGTGTATTTTCGGACGTTTAAAATAGCCCTTAACTACAATCGATGGCTTAATGATTAGGCAGGGATAAGCACTATCGACAAGTCGCAACAAGAGCAAAACTCCAGTATAATGCTGCTTCTCGAAAGCGGCTGATTGAACAGTTTATAGGGACAGAAAAGTTGCAGTCAGTTGTTGGGGTGCTGTTCAAGTTATATCAACCCAAATATCCTACTGTTTATAAACAAAAATAAATGTTTTGCTGTCTAATCGAATAGGTTATACGTATATACGTAGTTGTAACAATTGATGAGTGATTTTGTAGAAAATGGGATGTATCGTTCCCAGTTACAGATGTTATAGCCCTTCTGAAGAACGTGGCAACATAAATGCTGATTCACAACAGTCACTAGAAGCAAAGCAAGTAGGAGGTTACGTCAGTCGTTTATCCTCCGCATCACGGACAAATTCACGTGACAACCAACACAACTATCGACCAATGATTTGAACACAGAAATATTCACCCTTGTTTCTGATCAAAGTAGTTATTTTGCATTCAGCTTTCGTTTCACAAATTAAACTGCTCAATATGGCAACGCGCCTGAGTCCGCGAATTATTGTCTGGGTTCTGCTATGCGTTTGGTTGTTCGCCTCAACCATAACGCTGGGTATGGCCGTTCTGATGCTCTACATATATGATAAAACACTGGAGTCCTTTTTTGGTGGGCCACTAACTAGACTGGTACAAACAAGCGTGATCATACTGGCTGGCTGGACACTGGTCACCTTTGGTGCGGCAATCCGAACAGCCAAGGCTAACCGGCGGTCTCTAGCAATGGTGTTTTTTCTCTTCTCACTTCTGGGTTTTGCTGGGGAAATGCTCACTTTAATTGCCCTGGCTCGTTACAGAGAACATATCTTCGGTTTACCTTTATTGAAAGAAGCCATTCTACGTCTGGTCAAGGACTACGACAAATCTCCCGTGGCTCGATCCGCGCTGGATGCAATTCACGCTCGATTCGACTGTTGCGGTGTAGACGAATGGCACAGGGAATGGAAACAAGTCCCTCCATATCCGCCTCGGAGGGATCCGATGAATCAAGAACCTTGGGTACCGCATTCGTGTTGTTTAGGCATTTTGCAAATCAATCCCACTTGTGGCTTTGCCAAAATTCGTCCTCCAATCACCACAGCTCAAGTGGTAAAGCAGGAAGAGCAGGGCCTACAAACTGTCATTCCAGCACCATGGTATTCACAGATACAAAATGAACCGTGTCCGGAAAAAATGTTTGAATGGTTGGCCGAAGTCCCGATTTACATTTTGATGCTCAGTCTGACTGTGTCTGTATCGCGAATGATGCTCACCGTACATGCTGTGTTTGCCTACACAGATAGTAGAAAACGTAAACCCACCAAATCCCGATAACTTGCTCGTAATGACCGTGTTTCTGTCGTACTGCGAATAAACGAATGTACACTTTCATAACCACGTGATACGAAGGGGTTGGAACGATATACAAGTCTATTTGCACTTGATCAAAGACCAACGGGTGTCAATATACACAATTTTTCGGTTAAACTTAATTTTTTTTATTGCGAAATAATTCACTTGCCCGTTTTTTCACATTACTGATGTTAGTTGGTGAATGAATAACTTGGTAATGACGAATGAAAGCACCCAATAACTGTACAAAGTGTTTGTTTCCCGGTTTGAAAGTCTTGTGACTCACCTAACCTAGGATTGGAGACATGGGGGATGTTACGGTATTCTGTACGGATTTTTTTGGGAAATAAAAATGGCTAGTGAAACCCATAAAGATGCTAGCGCTTGGATATCATCTCACCGTCAAACGGTACGTATCTATTAGTTTTGTGGCCACATATTGCAGACAAGGTACACACTACTTGACCTTGATTGTTGGTACAATCACTCCTATGGAAGTTGTGCACCATGTTCCCGCTTTTCCGACTAAAAAGTAGATGAATAACCTATATACACACAGTTTGCAGCCTGGCTTTATGATAAAAATAAATCATTATGTGATACTAAGAGTGATTAAGATTATTACGACTTCTCAACGGAACATTCTACAGGAAAAACCACTCTCAATTACGTAGTAAATTGGACATATTTCCGATGTCTGGAATGTTAAAATGCATGTTAATTTGAAACTAAACATGTTGCATCACTTTTTAATTATACAGTGACGTCGACGTCAGATTTTCTAAACTGCACCGGATTCACAAAAGCTGCAACGAAATATACGACCGTATTTACGTACAGACTGACTCCTCTCTGTTTTACTTCTGATGGATAACAACGCCCGTAGCCTATCGTTTCTAATCATTGATGTGCACAAAGGACTGAACATTTCAAACAGGGAACAAGGTGAAGTACAAATAATCAACAGTTGAGATTGTCCACAACTTTTGATCATACTAGTATGTACAACCTAACACACACATGAAATAACTCATATCACAACTCGTGGTAACCAACATTGGCGATGTGCCGAAAAGTCATCATGACCGGAAACAAAAACCTCCCATTTCAATGGCCTGAGAAAGGTAATCTTCCTTGCAAATAGATATGTTAGGTCTATTTCCACGAAGAAGTTCGCAAATATTAGGCTCTTCTGAGTGTATTTACCACGAACACACAATTTTCCTTTGAACATTTAACAAATTTTTCACCAACTTCTCTATACGTCATATGTCAACGGCTTTCCAAGACTGATACGGTTTTTTCACTGCTGCTGTACAAGACTAAATGTAGATGTGCAGTGACCACGCTGGAGGTAGACTGCGTAGACGTCGCATTAGAGACCGCGGATTGAGTGATGGCCAACGATTAGGCAATCGGTGTTGCAAATCGTGAGTTCTACTGATTACGAGCCAGTGGGGAATACGTGTGCGCGCTGACTTTCGTCGAGTGTAGAAGGCAGGGTTTTGTAGTAAGATAAAAATACATTAGGAGCTTTACCATTTTCGGTTGGTTTCTAGATACTTAGCAAACGATCTAAAAGGCATATTTCTCACTAACGAATTGACCTGAGTCGATTTAAAAAGAAACAAAAGAGTCTGAGGCCGTATGATTTCCATATACACTATCAGAAAATCGCCTTGGATATTTTGAAAGAGAAAGGCGATGAAATTGAAGCTGCTTCCACAGTGAGGAATGATTATCATGGATTCAGTCCACCCGTTCCAACGATCCAAAAAAGTTATTCCCCAATGAACTCACTGAGCCAATGGATCGCGCGTCAGCTCACTGGTCACGAGGACAAACGCATTAGACTAAACACTGATGAGCCATTTAACTAAACATAATTGCGCGGTTGTATCCTGGCCTGTCAGCTAGGAACAACCCATTCAAAACTGGGGTTCACATTTCTATCACGACCTCGAAACGTTTCAAAACTGTTTACTCGGACAACCTCATGTCGCCATCACTGAAAAAGGTGAGCAGTTACCGACTCATTGTTTGTGCAACCATGAACGTCTTTCTAAAACAGAGTTAATGACGGTCACCATATTCATGAAAAAAATTGGAATTCACAGGTAAGCGATTGTAAAGACTAACAGCACTAGATTCCTGAAACTCCATCGAACCACGACAGCTTAGGAAGCAAACAGCAGAGAAGCCGGATTTCTGCCTCGACGAAGAACAGAGTGACTCTTTGTCAATTTCTAAAACGGCGTCACCTGTATCGCTGACCAGCAAATAAGAGATTTTTCAATTATACTGATGAATTTAATTCGGTTCAGCAATCAAAGGCTCTGGAATACTACAGACACTAGGTTACCTCGACCAAATGTAAACTATTGTAAGCGTGTAAGCCTGGCATAAAATGTCATGCCGGTTGTGTCGTCGCAATGTGCGAAAACATGTCAAAAATTCGCTAAGTTCATTTATCTAGAGTGTGGCCGAAGGCAGAGACTACACTAAATCAGCACCAGCCTTCTTTGCTAGTGATTATCTTAGATCAACTACTTCTACTGAGATGTTAGAACAGCCAAGCTTTTCGAGAGTCGTCATGCATGTATGATAGGGTGACCATGCTAGCCTGACGAACTGTTGACGGTAATACCAGTAACCGACCATTTGTTTCAGGTATTCACGTTTCGGATTCAGTCCGTGAAGTTTGGATGGTGATATTTTTTACCCTTTCCAAAGTAATGGAGCAAATTCAGATGGCTGGACAGGTTCCAGTACAGTCAGAAAACTACACAGGAAATTGGACAATGTTTACCGAGTTACTCGTAAGTGGCGACTTATTTAGCGTAGAAATTTGGGTAAGGATAATTAACACACATTCAGAAACTGATGGTTTGTAAGCTACAATTTACGCAACACTCTGATTTGTAATGCTATGCGAAAAATAGCTGTGAAATTACTTTTCATAAAGCATCATCATCATAACACTCATGAACCTGACCAGAAGGTACTGCAGCTCGAGCCGCCGCTCACCTCAACAGTGACGTGGAATATCTTAAAGGAAGAAATGTTGCTGAAAACATCGGAGTAGTAATAGAAATAATAACAAAAGAAGAATAGACGGAAGGACTATAAGTGGTGTGAATGCAGGTAAGAAATTGACTGAGGTACACTGTCATTTCGGACAGTGTTTTCAACCAGTAATTTGAGTAATCATAAGTTCAAACGTTTACCACCATAAAATAGATTAGACATTTTAGATAAATGCAAAGTGCGGTGATTGAAACAAAAACCAGTATCACACAAAATAAAGCTGTAGGTCTGCTTTAAGAAAAAAGAAACACTCACTTCCGTTTTGGTCACTGAGTTATGAAATGACCATTTGTAATTGCCACTATTGAGATCCAAACAGATCTTTGATGATTATGTTGTGAGGCTAGGTGAGCTAACGCTCAGAAAGCAGTCACATTCGCAGCAGTCATTTGCACAATGGTTTATAACCAAAAGTGCAGTGAATACTGGCAAATTAATTCAGACATGTAATGAAAACTTTAAAAGAGAACTGTTGCAAAAGTGGACAGAACATGTTGTTATTTTGAAAAACGATGAAGTGTGAACTGTTCGGCAGATAATGAACTCTTTTGGTCGACTAGTAGAGTGGTCACGCATGTTTTTCCACGAATGAGATACATCACAATATGCGTTTAAATTGTCCTGATACAATCAGTAACTCCATTAAAAACAGAAAATTATCAGCCTCAATGATATTTAGCACGCGATCTCTGATAAATTTAACTCACTGTTAGTAATCCGGAATAAACACAGCTGGATAAGATACTGCGCAAGTTTGGATGCTGGCCCGTAGGTCATGATTTGAATCAGTACATGGGAGCGCGCACACACAGTTGTGATCAGGCAAAACGAAATCAAATGTAGCGGTAATCGTAGAGCGGTTGCCAGTTGCACCGAGAGCTTAGCATGATACAGTGTGGTGCATTGATAACACAAAACGATATGAATCAAACTTTATTGTATTTTTTTTTAATAAAAGAAGTAAGGAAACCGGAAATAAGAAACGAACAAACCAGTAAGAAATATTTCAATGAGAATGTGAAATCAGTCCACACACGTGCACATTCCGCTGTCAAACAGTTTGCCACCAAACCTGAGGTTGAACACAACTGTATGAACTTTGGGGTTGTGTTGCCTAGATAATGCGTGTGAAAAGTGTCAGTAAGAAAGATAACACATCAATCACGTGCGGTTCGGTTGGTCTATCCGACCCTGGATTACAATAGTATGGTTTGAAGGGCAGTTGGGTGTTTCATGTGGATAATGTCGACTGTTCTGAACAACAGGCACACAGACGCACAAGTTGAGTGTACCAGAATGACCGGAAGAGGCTAAATGACAACCAATAAAATTAACACTGTAACCTACTGGCCACGGCTACTGTGGCTTGATAAAATTCCATAGAAAGACTGGAGATTGGATAATATTTTCCTTCGGCCAAACCGACACATTTCTAAAGTACAAATATAACATAACAATTATGGTAGACTGTATTGCATAATGTACATAAAAACACTTGTTTAACGTGAATTGAATACTCGGCTCATTATGCAATGACTGCAGCCTACGAACGGTTATCATTATCATCAACGGTAGCAATACTGTAGTAGTTTGTGCCAACGTTTAACTGCCACATAACTATGAAGAGAAAGGCAAGCTTTGAATAGGAAAAAAGGAAGGGAAGGGAGAAAACTTAGTTAATAAAAGCTTCAGTCATTTCAACTAAAGGGCTAGAGTAATCGGGATTAAAAATTTCACAAAAACCGTCTGATAAACACAATCATTAAAATACTGCAAGAACACGTCTGTGCTTTTCATGATTTTATCACCACGGCACGTTATAGTTTTAATCGTAAACAGACGGTTTTAATCGTAAACAAACGGAAATAAATACTGATGCCCAGCTGGAACACAACGGATTCCATTCGATAAAACTTTCCGAACACAAACCACGCCTGAAAGCGGATTGGTCTTGGTGAACCGCAACAGCAGCCATGCTGGCAAGTTAAATAAATACCCACCATTCGAATCCGACCCATTACAAATACTCCTGTCTAAGGTCGGCCCACTTGCGGTTCGACTAATAACAACTTGATACATAGTTCGGCTGATTCAATAATTTAGAAGCCCAATTGTGAAATTTCTGAACATCCGGCGTGGCTTCGTAGCTCAACTGGTGGAGCATTTGGCGCATCTGAGCATGTCGTTTCTGTCATCGGTTGGAATTCAGCCGATTCAACTCAAGGCTGGTCTTATCCATCACACGGAAAGAAATCACGAAGAAATAACGGCACAGACAGTAAAGAAAATGACAGGATACTTGAACTGTGATAATAGTGAAAAAACATTCCACTATACCACCAACCACCTCTATGGGATACCACCACACAAACGAGAACCTGTGTCAATTAACCCTCGTTAGCAAACAATCAGCTGATCATCTTTTCAAGGTTTTCCGCCTCTATATGTTAAAAAGGGAAACAAACAGATTAACTATGCGATAAACGACGAGACCAACGGATCTAATATTCAACAACAGCTAAACATCAAACATGGGTATAACGCTTTTGATTAAGCCAATGCAATGTTTGCAGTAACTGGGTTCATTTTTACTGCATACAACCCCATTCATCGACGGGCGGAAGGTTGATCTACACAAAATGAGGAGATGATTCAAGAAGGTCAATCAACCTTGCTAAATCCTGAAATTTTTCGGTCACAAGAGATTCATTGCCACACGACACACCGGATGAATACTGTCAGACTGACCAAAAAGCTTGAGGGAAGCGACCGTTGTAACAGGGGTTCAATCACATGACAGCGTGGTTGACAGTCAAAATCGTTACCAATACGTTTTGTTAGAAGTAAACAGAGTGTGAACTAAATGCCTCGACACTGAGAACGCGATAGCTCCAAATAAAAAACTTACCCGGTAAGTATGCATTGCTGTAACACTCGGCTGAACCACGGAAGCTGTCAACAATGAAAAGTCTGTGGGTGGACTATCGAGTTTTATACCCATATAACCTATAAACATAAGAAAAATGAGAAACACTATGAAACGGTACTATATATCACTGAGTACAAGACATAAAGTCGTATCTCTGCATCGAATAATGTATTGCATACTGAACCAGTAAAGCCCTGTTATCACAAATGGACCCGATGGAGTAGACCTGTTCTGGAAGGATCAACAGAGAAAACAAACGTAGCACGAGACGATACAACTGCAGTCACAGAGTGGTACACTATTAAATTAGAATAAATTCAACAAGGGATAGTTTCCGAAATGAACTGCGTGGCCACAGTAATCACAGCGAAGCCACTCAAACAGACCTGAGAGCATCGTAATGCAGTGTATCAACAATAACAAATGGATGCTTTCAGCATCATTGCCACAATCATCTCCATCAAACAAGTTCTTGTGGATATTTGCTCTGTTGTTAGGGCATCCGTATTAAGCCAATGAAATTGATCATCGATCGAGTTAACGACAGCTGACTGGTTCATATTAGCAGTGGATTGAATTCGCTCGGTTATCATAACAACAAGAAGCACGCTGTGTACTCGTTCTGACTCACGATAAGCCTAGCTGCTCCAGTGTTTTTCTTACCACAGCGGCCGATTAAGTGAACGCTAGATAACGTGCATATAGATGTTTTAACAAGTTGGCGACGGGGAGAATAATAAAAACATCAGTCCAGCACATGCAATTTCTGTCACAGAAGCAAGTCGAAAAATAACGAAGATTGACAGAATTCCTTTTTCAAAAAATGTGAGTCAGAACGCCTAACTCCAAACATGACTTGAAGGATGATGTCGCGTGCATAATTTTCGAATTTGCATTTAATGTTGGCAATATCGTAAAGTTCGCATCGTCGTTTAGAAAGCAGGGGGCACTTTCCGGTCGACCTAGTGACGCAGAACATTGTGTGAAAAATGGGGTTACCGTCCACGAATCTGGGACCAGTTGAACATCAGAGGTTTTCCAGTTTCGTTCCACTGAAAAGTTCCCCCTATTTCACCATCGAGGAAACTGTACAAACTTCCGGTCTGAGAGATCGTTGCCTCGAACTGATCAAACGTGATTTCACTATCTACACTGATGTTGTAAAAATGGAGTATGATTAGTTCATGATCGAGTGGCATACGGTTATTTGCCGTCTACAGTAACACCGACATGCACGGCAGCGCCATGTTTGACTACATCAGCAAATGCCCTTAACGTATCGTCTACGAGGCAGCCATTCACATATTCGATGACGACATCCTAAATACCTAGTCAAAACCTTTCACCACTTGTTAGCAGCACAGGGATTGACGTTACGTCAGACACCGTCGATTACAAGGGCGCCACTTTCACATGAGAAAAAGCATTGTAAATCGAAATATTTTACACGGCCAGTGGAATCACTGAGGATTTTAGAAACTCACGAAGCTAAGAAGGCTGGACCAAGATCCAACATCGGTCCTAGCACCTTCATGCCCAACTTCGTTCCCGCCGTACATTAACGGTTTCAAGACGAACAGTACGTCATTTCGGTAGCAACCAGGCATAATTGCATATTAAGCATGGTACGACCACTGCCGACTTCAAATCTAACTAACAAAGCACGTTGCGCTAACCACATATGGTGACAAACTGCTTCCTATTGCAGTAAACTAAACTGTGACAGCCAAAAGGTGGAATATCCGTAACTGATGGTGCCAACCCCAATCTACTCTGTCTGAACTGGATGGGCAGATGCATCCCATTCAACGTCACTACCAACGAAATATGCGGTAGCTCACTGATAAATATCGCACCCACAACTTTAATACGCGGTCAAGTATCTCAAAAACGAATCGACCAACCTCGCCATCATTATGTACCGGTGCATAATGATACCTTTAGTTGCTACGGGAAGTTTAACACATAATTGATTTTACATCTAACCATGGACAGCAACTCCGATTCTCATCCTAAATAGGGTAGAACGAGAACTGGATGCAAAGCAGCAGCTCGAAGACACAGTCGGTCAACATTCCGTCAGAAGCAGCCCCAATCACAGTTGTTAAAAAGTTGAGTTACTCTGCAAGCATTTATGTGGACGTTTGGCAAGGCCGAACGCTGCATTACAGTACCACCCTCCCAGTACCACAAAAATTCCTCAGCAAACGCAACGGCGAATATTTTTTGACCAAGCTGTACTGGGTCGACGTCAATCTACAGCAGAACGTTTAAAAGCACTCCGGTAATTCCTAACGATCGACGCAGATCGTGGTTCACATCGGTATCGAGGCAACACCTGCAAAATTCCAATAGTGCGTTAAGATTATGCTCAACGGCATGCCAGGAGTAGCTACTAAACCTAACGACGTAGTTGTTATGGAAGCAAATCCGAACTGAGTATTACAAACTTTGGATAACAGTTTGGATGGACTACGCAAATTTTGTTCCAACTGAGCAGAAATATGACTTTTTCAAATGTTTTATGATTGACGGCAACAGTAGATGTCTCCACTCAAATAGTATCGAAGTAGTTCGCGGGAAACTGGCATTATCTGAAGTGATCGTCCCTAAGGTTGATGAGCCATACTAACTATGCATCGTTCTCAGAGCTCGTACAACCAACTCATGACGACGGACATTCAATGTAATGAGTCCATTTTGTGTCAACAAGCTTACGACGAGAGCGATTCGCTTCTAACATTCAAGTTTCTATCAATTACAATCACAGTCTGGAAGGTATTTTGGCTACAGATGCTTCTAGTTACCATAATAACGCAGTTATTTCGTCCCGATTACTAGATAATTTAGAAAAGATAATGGCGCATATAGCTCGATTCCTAAGACTCATAGAGAACTAAAGTCAAATCAAAACGAGGCCTTGACAATCAACCGTCAAAAAATATACAAAATGCTAGAAGACAGAACCTTCGTACTCCTTACCAACTACAGGCCGTTGTTGGCAATTTTAGGCCCAGAAAAGGCCATTCTGATATATTCAGCTGAGCGTCTGTAATGATGGACAATCTCACAACTCGGCAATTCTTTCAAGTGGCAGTCAACGAAGACAAACAGACGCATTATCCGTGATGATAACTTCAAAGTCTGCGAATAGGAAGATGCTGCAACTGCAGCTATCTCCGCTGACATGGACGTACACCGAAACTTTGGCAATGTGATGGTCGCATAAACAGTGGGTGTAACGATGATCTGCAATTCGGTGGATAACTGTTTCCTTCTACAAAAAATGCTCCATCATCACCGCAACTGGTGGCTAACCACATGTTCGAGTGGCGAATTTGAACAGTTCTTCCCGCGGCGAGACTTCTTGTCCGAAATTAACTGTTACCTCCTAGTTGCAGATCACGTGGTCATTGCAGACCACTTGAAAATCTTGCTAGTTGATACAAAAGACACTGCCACTATCAATCGAATGAATGTTCCGGTACGCAGGTACACATACTGTCACATCATGAATGGTCAACTGAAAGATACAGCCTGCTCACGTTCAAAATACGCATAAGTATCCGCGACACTGATCTGAACCGCACTACAATGAGAACCTACATCCACTGGGTGCTCCACGGTCCGAGTGCAAATCATTTCTTGCGCATTGCTGAAGAAGCAAGCATGTCACAATTTGGCACAAACATTCAGCGAATGGTCCGGGACTTTTATTACGAGAAACAAACACGCAAATGTTACCGTCAACGCGTCATAGCACACTTTCAGTCAACACGGTGTCCCACAAAATATCGTCATCGGCAAAGTTCATGTCAGACTACTCCGCTGAATTCTGCAGAGCCAACGACAGTCAGTAAGCTCGAACATCAACACATCGTCTCCAGTCAAATCAGCAAGCGGAACGATGACGATGATATCACGTGAAGAATCAAGCGAGAAATCTGTGATGTTCGCCTCAGTTATAGAACGACGAAGAACCCGCAGACATCAAAAACTACAGGAGAAAACCACATATGTTGGAAGATTTGTACAACGTTACACTTAACATAGCACCGGATAGTTCCAGTGCAAACCGTACATTATGAAATGGAACATCGGTACAACAAGCAGCATGATGCAGGACCCAGAGGTTTATGTAAAATTCAGTCTGCCAAGCTTGCTGTTATACAAATGGACTGCTGGATAAGTACCTCACTGACATAAAAAAAAGCACTGTATGAGGTAGTTATGAGATTCAAAGTGTGGATTGATAACGCAAGACAGTCCAAGTCGTGTAAAGTGCATCAGCGGTCACAAGCAATAAAGGCACCTAATTCAAAGGAGTTATAGCCAAGCCGAATCCATATATGAAGATACAAACGAATGAATAAAGACCCAACAATAGCGCAAACGCAAGAAATACGTTTCGGACAACCCTCTACGTAAATGAACTTAGTAAGAATTGTACAGATGAAGGTTTACAAAAAAATAGAGCGTAGGGGCGATCACTTAACACTGGTGAAACCAGCCCTCAACCATGCCGACGGCCACCGATTGGTTCGCATACAGGTAACAATTTTTCAATTTTGAGGCAATGATTCAGTGATTCTCAGTTACGCAAATCTTTACAGTAGTCCACGAAAATGTAGATTATAAAACAGGTGCAAATGTAGAAAGGAGGAAAGAAAGCACAAATCTTACGGATGCAAGATCGTTAACACCGACGGCACACTAGGGTGTCTTGGAGCATTTCTAGCCTACGGTAGGGATGGACTCAAAATCGTCAATCTGGCAGATGGCATCCAGTTAACCTTACTTAGCGGGGTGATCAGGATTTTCCAAGCCTACGATCACATCAGTGACTGACAAATTTGTGATTCGTCACAACATCAGCAATTGCACTGGATAACCGGTCGCGCAGCATACGCTTGTTTCAAGCGAGGAAAAAATGTATAAAAAACAACCCGCGTAGTGCGTATTCTTATCATCATCATCATCATCATCATAACAGCCATGAGCCTGACCAAAAGGTACTGTGGCTCGGGCCCCTGCTTACTTCAACGGTGACGTGGAATATCCTAGAAAAAAACATTACTAAGAAGGTTGGACATTATTAAAAAGAAGACTAAGCGGAAGAATTAGAAAGGGCATGGATACAGGTACACCATTGACTGTGACACTTAGCCATCTCGGATAGTGTCTCTCTCCAGCGGCTTGAATCACCACGAGGGCTCCATCCAGGCAGGCGACACCTACCCACTTTGCTCAATGAAGCAGTCAGGGTCTTCATATTTCGTGACCACGTTGTTGCTTGACCACTACGCGGTTTTACCCAACTGTTGGTGGCCTCAGTATATAATGCCCGGTAAGGTAAACGATTAGATGACATAAGGAGTACGTGACCCAACCATCACAAGCTGTACAACGTAACTAGATGACCAATTGACTGCGCATCCCGAGCGTTCCGGAATACGCGCGGGCGAACTGCCATATTGCTCACGCAATCAGTCCACTTAATACGGGCCAATTGGCGGAAACAACGATGGTCAAACACAGCAAGCCTGTTGATGTCTTCTTTGTGAACAGGCCACGTTTCCGAACCATAAAGCAAAATGGAACGCACATAGGCATTATACACCCTTCCTTTCAGCGACAATCGGACGTCTTTACGACGCCACAGATGACGCAGTTTGGCAAAGACAACTCGTGCCTTTACGATCCTCGCTGATATCTCATCAGCAATATTACAGGCTGACGAGATAGTGCTACCCAAGTATGTGAAACTGTCCACAGTCTCAAGCGGGTTACCTGCAATGAAGAAAATAGGAGTCGAAGTGCCCCAGTCTTGAAGCAACACTTTGCACTTTGAAGCTGCGAGGCGTATTTCATACAAACCAGCCCAGTCACTCAACCTGTTCAGCATGGTATGCATGTTTTCGGCAGAGGGGCTAAGTAAGAAATTGTCGTC
>JTDE01001806.1:57332-76987 GCA_014338405.1 Paragonimus skrjabini miyazakii | reverse complement strand
CACCCGGAGCCAATGACTCAAGAGTCTGACTCACTTGGCAGTGAGAGGCTTACCTAGCCTGAGGGCGCAGTGAATACGACATTGATGTCTCATTCTGAGCACTGCTGTGCGCAGTGGATGTGCTCGAAGCTACATCAGGTTTTTGGGAGATATCAAATGTTTTTCGACCGTATTGGATAATACGCCGGCGGTCACGGTCAATCGTTGGGCGATCGGAGTGTTTAAGGGTACCTTTTCTAACACCCTTCTTCCTGATACGGAAGACAGCAATGCCGTAACTATGAAAATAGTTCTGCTGTATGCCCATAGGGTCGTGCCTCACTACCTAAGCACTCCTACGCGGTCAGTAATGCGACATACAATCCTATGAGTGTAACTGCTTTTTGTATGACAGCTCCCCTTTGGCCTGTCTGACAAGGTTGCACCTGGAAGGACCGGAGTCCTAGTCAGCATAGCCCACAGGATCAAAACAGTGCACAAGCCCGACCACCTCACCAAGGTAGCACTATAGGTCGGGGCGTATTCTTATAGCATCGGTAGTCAGTCGAGAACTTACAGATTTCCTACATAGACAGTGACACACTGTCAACGACAGTTTACGTAATCAGCTTATTTGATGCAGGTTAACTGGAGAGGCCAACAGCAGCAGATAATGAGGGCTAGTACGCATCTTCCATGCTAACATGCTAGACGTTTGATTCCTAGTATTGAAAATCTGTCATTTCTAAATGGAGGCAGAAGGCAGGAGTTGTGACATTAATCCATTTCAGTTTCGTTGAGCTCACATGGGTTAGGTCATGGGCAAGAAGCAGCGACAAAATAAGGAAACTGGTCTCGAAGCCCAGGCTTTTTTTTGTTGGTTTGTTCGGCTCAGCTTGTAGCTCATTGGTTTTAACGCGCGACGCTTAAACAACAACCCAGGTGTTCACTGCAACAAAATTCGATGTTGCGTAAAGGAGCCATCTGGACTAGTCACTGCGCTGACAAGCCAGTTTGCACAAGTGGCTAACATTGACGGGCTGAAGCCTTTCCGGTAACTGCGGTTGATTTCACATCGATGATTTCGTCCAATCTGATCGCTTTACACATAGAACAAAAGTGCACGTACAAACGCGTTGTAAACCCTCTCCTTCGCTGACAATCGGAGGACTTCCCAATTCGGAGATTGTGAGGGCGACATTTGCAAAGACTAGTCTTCAGCAAAAAGGCATGCCAATGGGACTGCGCTACTCAAGGAGGTAAGGCGATCAACAATCTTAAATGGGTAGCCTGTAATGTGAGAAATAAGATCTGGACCAGCTCGATCATCCGATAGTACATCACCCTTTAAAGTGGAAAATTGCAGGCCATAAACATAGATCATATCACGTGAACGAGTTAAATAATCTATATGTTGAACGCAGAACCGAGTAGCCCCCATAATAGGCCAGGTAGCAAATCTACCTGGCAACCTCTTACGAGGTTCAGTTGAACATCAAAAATGTGATGAATAGTGGATGCCAAATAATGTTCGGACATTAACTGCTCCGATTGGAACGACTGGCGGCAAGCGTAAATCGAGGACAAACAAGTGCGGTCAATTCAGATGAAAATACAGTACCACTATCGTCAGAAAGAATTGAAGGATGAAGGTCTAGAACTGCAATTTTATTAGGTTTCAACCAGTTATTCCTCACGATCGCTTCAGCATACGATGCATGGATCATCGAGAGTGTCAAGCCTAAGCACATAAATATTGTCGATCAGAGATAAGTCAGTTAGCGTGAGCTAATACACCTCTCAAGTCGCAGCAACAACCCGTAAATAAGGGAAACACCTTCATTACATATAACCTCACCAACACCTTATGGACAGCCAGTGAAACACGGAATCAAGGAACACAAAAACGTCTTATTACCTAATAAAAATGCCGTTTCCATTCCCCTAATCCGATCGATTAAAAACAAACCTCTAAGCGATTGAACAGACTCGTTAGAAATTAACCTGTCAGTTCCCAATAGTCATTATCGTGCTTTAAATCAAGCAATTCGGTCGACGTTTGATCACAAGCTCCATAGAAACCAACGTCTGACGCATCTGCAGTGCTGTGTTAGAATGAACCTTCTCGTAAAAGGTTCCCACAACAGTCCAGATTTCTAGCCAGCGCTCACCTTGATCATACTATCGTTATGATCCGGGCACTTGGTTTGCTACTGTGATATTATAAACGTCCCAAACGACCTCATCGCTCAATTTCCGACTAACCACTTTGCAATTAGAAGCAGACGATTTCTGATGAAACAATAAAACTAGTAGGGTACGAACAAAGACGTAGTCTGAATCAAGTTGTTTACTTGAAAAATGAACGATAAACTTTAACAGAGTGGCAACCACCGGTAACACACAGCGATATAGCCGATTTGTGTCAACAGTTGAATTGTAGAAGATGGGATATCTCCTACAAGTTGTGTTGACGTCTTTTTCGTAAACCGTGGAGTTCGGTATATAGGGTCCGTAGGGTGGGCACAAGTGCCTCAGCTGATCGTCGCGTCCGGATGCCCATTGTAAGGCACAGAAGCTTCACTTCCAGAGTAAAACAACCAAGTTGTGAGTTCATAATACCGTGCGGCATAGCGACGTCAGTGTTCATTCTTTATCAGAAGACTAATAACAGCATCGTAAAAGACGACCCGTACAGTATTTGAACAGTCGCCTGTTGGGTCATGACAGATAACAATTAAACGATGTCTCATCAATGTGCATTAACAGACATTAGCCACACAGAACCGGTCATTCACTCATATCTAATCGAATGGTTTCCGCTTTGTCTTACAATTCGGTGAGATACCCATTCCAACTTAACCGCGAGATTAGGCTTCACTGTCACTTGGGATGCAGAAGACTGACCACTGATAACTGTACCTTCCAGGGGCAAATTCGAATGATAGGCGACGCTAAGATCGTTTCGGTGACAAATCACACATCTATTTTCAGAGTCCGATGCACGTTCGCGAAAGCAACCTGCTGATCAACATGTTGAAGTGCGCAGGCATTGATGTTTATCGATTAACGAGGTTTGAAGAAGTAAAAGTTGTAAACAGCAAAGGATAAAGTGGAAATGAGTGGACAAATACGTCCATACAACTTTCATTTCGGATATTTCAGCGTCCTCTTATTTGCTTTTGACAACAGTTCCACCTTATTGATTGTTTATATGAATACGAAACAGTAGACGTTAAAACCAATTTGCGGTACACTTGGTTGTTTCCAGACCTCCGCGTACCGCAGTGGCCGAGTGACACTACTTTTCATCACGTGTACACAAACGTCGAAACTTTACAGTAATTAAGACATAACTTGTGAGGATCGCATGTTGTATACTGTCAAAATGACTCAAACGCGCAATCAGGAATGCGCACCACAATAAAAACAAGTAAATATCACTTACGTTGGTAGGAGTTCGCCACACTGGCGGAAGTCATGAAGGCATCCGTAGCTTCTGCGTCATAAGGTGAAGGTATCTGCACCCAGTCCCAAACAGTGCTAACAGGACCTTGCTGCCGTTGTTCCAAGTAGTTTGACTCCCGAAGTAAGTTGTGAGGTTTGCGTCCGATTGCGCTGATCTGTGATGAGTGCGAAACAGACGCATACTCTCGATTTAGACGCCCGGATACCACACTCACGTTCCGCTCAGATATCGACATCGGTGGATAGAATTGGAGAAAGCTACCGGTTGAATCTGCAGAATCGCTGAGAAAGGGAACAATTAAGCAATCGGCAACTATATGCATAATCAGTAAAGAAAATAAAAACGAAGACAAGATCAGTTAGACACAAAAATACGGTTAGAAATTTCAAAGCACTCAAACTATAGGGGAACCTTGAGCGCGAACCCTCCAAACGACAGCGAAGGCTTTATGTGAAAAAATCTGTAAACAAAAGTGTTGGGAACAACACAAAGACTAATGTTATCACAACAAAGTGATGCAACCGAGTTACAACGCGCAGATTGGTTCCACACCTTTCTGTAATGTGTGATCCTTTAAGACCCAAAGCTGATACACAGAGGCAGACGCTGAAGGCAGTACTGACAATTTGGTTGTCGTCATAGGCAATAGAATAGGTACCGGCAAGCCAATGCGGTAATTGGAAACTTCTTATTTGTGGGTATGAAGGACATACTCGCTCCATCGTTATCAGTTCGATCTCAGAAAATAAAAATGCATATTTCCATATCAATGGTCGATATGGCTTCCAGGATAACGGTTTAACAATAACAACCCACCTACATGCACAAACTAACACAATGTGATGGGCTGTCAACAACCGCCGTAAGAAATTCAAACTTTCTTAAATTGTAGCGCATATGTAAACGATTGAAAGCCTGAAGTTTGCGGAAAAGTGTACTGTGCATCCTAAAAGTAGTACTCCGTTGATACGGTCGCCAACTCGCAGCACAAGCAGTTAGTCACCCTGCCATTTCACACCCAAGCTGCCACTAAACTGTACGCAAAATCTGTTGTTCAAGATACAAGCGACCCGTCTGTATCAGACTTCAATCTCAACACTGAGCAGATGCAGGCATGCAGTTATCAAGCTGTGTTTATCACAAGTGGTTTTGTCTATACGCCTTCTATGCGACCGGACCAGTGTGGGGCAAATGCTGCGACGAGCGGCATATGCAGTCCAACTAACCCAGTCGAGCCAATCAGACCGGAACACGCAAGGATTAAATCACCGATGAAATAGACACCGAAACTCATGCTAATATGGTCATTAGTCCTGTAGCGCCGTTGTTAATGTAAACTATGATACAGATGAAAATTACGAGATGGATGGGCATGAACAGTAACAGGACAGCTGATCGTTCGTTAAAAGTGTCTGTAAGTTTAGACAATTAACAATCAAAACAAGCAGCAGGATACACAGACAGATTATTACAACAAGAATCCAAACTAATATAAAAGAGCGAACAAACTTAGAAGGGCGGAGGAAAGACTAACTGTGTGATTATAATTCATCACACATACCTTTCGGAACTGCTCTCTTCAAAAGAACCCGCCTCGTCTTTGCTGCTGCTATCGTTTTTCTTTTTCAGACTGGTCGAAGAGTACTTCTTCCTGGGAAAAGGTGACGTTGAAGTCGATGTAGTATCTTCTTCGACTGTAGTATGTAGCTTCACTTTACCAGGACTACCATGTTGTTCAAAGTCTTCGCGAGACTCCGCTAATTTCAAATCAGCAAGGTTTGGCACGGATCTGGCCACATTCATATCGCATGTTGACCGATTACGCTTGCGTGTTCGAGATGATTCTGGTCGTGTAAACACACTAAACCGTTTGGGGCGTGGTAATGTAAGCTGATCATCCGCGGTGATACGGTTTGAATGTTCAGCCGACGGGGAACCGGATTGTGTGAACAGATTGTCCACCAGCGGGGGATGAGTAATCAGTTCGACCCAGCGGATAGTAGTCAACGTGTTCAGGCTCTGGTAGCAAAACGGCTGGTAACGTTCATTGAACCAATCAACCCTATAACAAAACAAAGATCCTGTTTAAACAATTTAGATTAAGTTATTGGATTCAACAAAATAGTAAAGTGACGTGCACCAAATATTCAAACTCAATGAGAGATCGTCGAGGCAAGAAGAATAACACCAACCTGAAAGAATTACATAAAATAGTCAGTGAGCAGCGACAGTCGATAAGACAAATAATAATGTCCAAAGCAAGTATCACAATAAGTCTCAACTTTCAATGAGGCATAATCGATTCATGGATGACACAACAAGACAAACTGCTCAGTCGAGCAGTTAGTAGGAACTTCGTGAACAGCTGATCATCGAGTAGACGCAAAGTCGAAACGTGGTATCAACTGGATAACAGACTACTTAGTTCATAGCCTCGATGGAGATCCACAGAGGGTCAGGTGATTACCACTAAATTCAAAGATTCCATTTGTTGTTACACTGTTTGCTGCCCGTCTCTTTCACTGTATCTACTGATTCCCACATCAGTTTAGATCATCTTGTTAGTCAATCTCACAAGCATATAATAACATTATGGACAAATAAAATAACAACTACAAGATACCAGAAAATGTTATTCTGATTTTGTTGGACCGATGTTCGGAAAGAATGTTTGCATTTCTCCATAAACAAAAAATGACAAGGTTTGTCTGCTAAGTCTGCCTTGGAACCGAATAATTGAAAAAACACGAATACTCGAAGATATACTATATACCGTAGCAATACGTCTCCGATCGTGCTCAACTACGCTGAAGAAAAGAATGAGAGGAATACGGAACTCAATTAATAAGAACCTCTAAACAAAATCGAAAGTAATCCACATGAAGGTGTTCGTACTTAGCAAACCAAATATAGTAATGCAGACAGAACTAAAACGGCTCCAAGATTGCAACCCGGCCTTGTTAACTTACAGTGGGTTGGAACACAACGCTCAAGCACGTTACGTTTAACGACAGTCTACCTAGTGGACAGCATTTGTCCACATTGCTGTCAGGAAGTTTTTAAAAGCAAAGAACAGCCAGTCTGTTATATAATACATAACCCCAACAGTGAGTAGTATGGCGCGATTCGAAAAGAACGACTCATGTGTTGAGACCAATGACAATCCTCAAAGTCAAAAAGACCAGAAACTGGAAGCAACTGTAACCACAGTTAAGCATTGTGTGAGAAGTGCCGCAAAAAACTGGCGCTGCACTACTCATAACTGATGCGCAGACATTGGTGGTGAGAAACAGTGCTTACATTCATTGGTACGCATCTTCACAGATCTCGCAAGAACGGTCTGACAATAAACAACTCTATGAACCAAGCTCTTTTTACGGTCATAACTGAAACAAATCTGAACGCAGTTCACTCGTGACAATAAAAAAGCATCGTACTGAATCGATTAAAGCGTAACCAAGTCGGACATTTCACCCAAATGATAATCCGGAATATCTCTGACATACAAAATTTGAATCAGGAACCTCAAATGGTAAAGCTGACTCCTGATGACCAATTGGGAATTTAGGGCTAATGAAAACAATGTGCTACAGTGAGACACGCACTCAATGAAATCGAAACCAGATGCAGACTTCAACAACGAGCACTGCCAAAATAACATGTAGCCCGAAAGTATTCTATAAAACATGCATATCAACAATGAAGCTGTAGTTGCAACAGTACCATTCACTAGGTCATATCACTATGTACAGAAAGCACATACTGCAATCAATGGTTCGAATACACTTGTAATCTGTTATAGGTTCAGCAAAACTAAAACAAGGCTAAAAACGAGCACAATGAAAACGGGATCGAGCAACAAGGAAGCAAGCATTTAAGTGGTAAACTTGAGAGTGGCATGCAATGAAGTTATCGAACTGATTTCTGATTAATAAATAGTCGATATGTTCACGGAAAATGTGTGCACTTTTGTGTGCTACACAAGTTACATAAGTTAAACAATCTGAATAACAGGGATATTCTCAAACCGTTCATTTCGTTTAAAAGTCTAACCCTAACAAATCTGAATAGATCCCTAAAATAAGTTGTAGTAACATGCTAACGATTCATAGATTAACTTTTAGTAACATGCAAAAGACAAGGTTGCAGATGTGTTACCACATTTTCTGAAGGATAAACGGTGATAAAGAGGGAAACAGCTAGCGAAAAACGGAAAAACTACTCTATCAGGTGCATCGTATGACGCTGTACACTTAGGATTACTATTGGTCTGGAGAATGTCGTTTTCAATGAAGAATAGTCCTGATGGGTGGATTTAGCTCCATGGCTTCGACATAAAAGTTACCACACAAAAAGAGAAGTGGATGAATACTGACGATAAACCTGAAAAGTTTTACACAGTTCAATCACCTTGCATCGTCGGGTGACACTAGCATAATTCTACTGGATAGCAAACGCGATTTTTCTACCCAGTCCAATCCATATGGCAAACTGTTCAACAGCACGCGAGGACACCAGTCCGTTAACGAGGTTCGGTAGACAGGCACCCGACTACACGCCTGTAGCCAATGCAGATGGTTGTCGGTAGTCGCGTCCCATAGTGACTCACTGACCGGGATAGCTAAGGCGGCTAAAATCGCATCTAGATAGTCCACGGCGCTCGCCTCCAAGCCATGTCCGTTGGTGGGCACTTTGGTGTGCAGTGGGTTAGAATTGCGTAAGAAATAGTAGTGCACGTAGTAAAGGTGTTCACAGGCCAAAGTGAACAACGATCCTGGCCACATGACTGGTCGGTAAGTGCGCAAAAATAGATTGGTCACACATTGTTTGTCCCAATCAGAAAACTTGTTGGAATAATAACTGTGGATTCAAAACGAATAAAACAAATAAATGTGAAGCTAATTGCAAGTGGTCTTAGCAACGAGTGCACTGTAGGCAAAGATTGGTATTATGTTAGGAATTAACCAACTATCAATAACCTCTTGTAAAAAAATTAGTACTAATTCATTTGTGGCATTGGGGAGGTTGGTGCAATCACGTAGTAAAATGAAGAATATCCTTCAGGATAACATCAAACTTCGATCCAATAAGACGACAGATAGACCGGGCACGTTTGAGAACAAAATTGGAAGAGAAATCCAGACATTTGCTGAAGGAAATTTTATTGACGAGTCAACTGGGAACTTTCTAGTGCCACGCGGATCTCAAACGCCGAAACTGTATGGTCAACCGAAATTCCATAGACACGCAATACCTCTGAGACTGGTACTATCGGTGGCTAATTTGTCTCAACATAGAATAACAAAATGACTTACAGGGCTGTTCAAACATGTACGACAATTTTCCTCTCAGCATGCAACGAAGGATACGTGTGGAATGGCAAAATTGCTGGAGGGACTAAATGTCAGAGAACGTCACTATGGAGGTTAATCCTCTCTTCGTAAACGTTCCTCCGAAGGAAATAGTGGAAGTAATTGTTAAACGGGTGGCTGAAAAGCAGTTACAAATCGGTTTGCCTTCTTCGGAACTGGAGACCATAGATCAGAGTTTTAAGCTGCAAACTGATTAACGTTAAAGACGACAGATTAGTTATGTATCGTTCCGGATGTTTAGCAGCAGATAGTGTCTGCTTGCTTTAAACACCGTGTACAGTGAATTATAGCACCTACAATCAGTGGCTTTCAACGTGCATTCGTCGAGCGATACAGCAAGCCTGACGATGATGTAATAAGACAGGCAACTGTTCCCAAACGGAGCGTCATTTTACAGCCAGCCTATAGAGGTGATTATGTGATGAAACAACTCAATTAGCGACTTTGAGCAGCAGTCGGTTGAACGTTCTACGCGGTCTCCGTCACGGTGTCATATTAAACTAGCCGAATACCAATCCTTCCGATGAAAGTGCCATAACTTCCGTACGCCAAATCTCACTGTATTTACTAGTTTTAACGTCAGACCACTAACGTCGGCAGAACAGAAGGACAGTTGCGCAATCGAATAGCCGAGCCTGTTCTGGTTTGGGTTGAACATGAGATGGAAGAGACCTCAGCAACTGCTGTTACGCCACCGGTACAACGCAAACAGCCAACGTCCTCGATCGCACGTCACTTGTTGACCACTGGACATGATGTCATCACTGCTCATGCTTCCAAAGTCATCTATATGACCAACAATCGATGACTGCTTCAGTTCGCTGAGGCTGCTGTTGTTCAACGCTAGCAACCACTCCTTTACCAACAGAAGGACATGGTCGCCAATCTGAAAGTGCCACGGTAAATGAACAAGTTCACTGATCGTGCGTGAGTTGTGGTAAAGTCGCCACGTACTGCACTCGCACTCTCCACCAAATGAGTCACCATGCTGCCCTAACAAACATCTCAAATCCAGAAGTGAATGTGTGCTGTGTCTCAGAACCGTACCTTGACGAACTTGATGTTATCCTCAAGTTGATTTCAATCCTAGATAATGCCATGGAACAGCGGTTCTTTTCGGGATCTCTGATGATGATAAATCCACATTCCACAGACGAGCTGCACTAAGTTCTAAAATGGAACAGAACCTGCTCGACTGTATCCAAATGAATGGTCCTCTATGTGTCGTCAGACCTAGCACTTAAGTCGAAGTTGTTTGGGCAACAAGTTTGATCTCCCACAGCCCTGTGTTCATGTTCGGAGTGAAAAGATTGCATAGTCGTGAGCACAATCTTAGCAGCTATCCTCAGTTTGCGCAATCGACCGTTAAATATTATATAACTAAACCTCAAAAGGATCTGATTTCTCTAACACTGGCGATGGACCCTTCGATTTACTGTTGCACCTCCATTCGCGTGTGATTGACACAAATATTTTTGTATTCAGTCTGAAAATAAAACACGGGAAACAAGCTCGTTTATCATATGTTCTTATATCTGTGTGTGTTAAAACAGGCAATAGTTCAGATGCTGTCAAGATTGCATTTACCGACGCTTTCTTTGATCTTCTAGGACAAACTGCCCATTCGATGTTCACTATGGTTGTTGCAGATATGGACACAAAACTCAGTCGTTTTACTCCAGAGGAGAATCGGATGGGTGGCGTGTTTCGGTGTCCGCGCGCGATACACTAATAATGGCAATCGGCTACTATAATCATGCGCATTTCACGAACTCTGTATATCAAGTTGCGCATTTCAGCACAGACGACGGCAATGCTTCTCGTGGAGACCACCATGTGCATATCAACCATGGATGCAAACTGATCACGTCACTGTCAGCTATCGATGGCGCCACCCTCCGACGGATTGTCGTTCTTTTTGGAGAAACCACTTTGACTCAAATCATGCCGCTGTTCGTACCCGTTTCGTTTTATCGTCGAATCGGAGATCACTTGTTCACAGACGGAGTACTAAGTAAGAAACTGCACGATGCGGGTACAGGAAGCAATTATGAAATATCACTGACAATTAAACTGCCTGGGCTGCAACAGTGGAGGGACACAAGCGGGCAGCGGGAAAAAATCTCGGAAACTGCCAACCACTTGTGTGAAAACTTATTCAAAAGGAACACCACGGACACGACAGAAGTGAATTTATAGTGATTCTGAAGATTTCGTACACGAGCATCGACTCATTTCTTTTAACTCCGAATACAACAACGACCGTCACGCACGGAAACACAAACCTACGGAGATTCTGTTCAAGGACTGTGAGGCTTACTTTTCCGAGTGAGCCAAAGAAAGGTAAAAAGTATTTTTATCAGGGAATAGTAGCGCTGCTTCCAATGGGCCGTGGTTGCACTGGTTGTCAACAGGGTTTTAATGGGATTACATGTGAAAAAGATGGATCAAGAATTTACAGCTTCTCGCGGCGACTAAGTACTTCTACGAACAGTTCAACTAGCCCGAGTCAGTACAGTTAGATTTGGATGATGGAGACTGTGTGGTTAGTTATGACATTGTAGACGGTCCTCTGTCTTAAGCCGAAGTGGTTTCGGAGCTAAAAATACTGAAACGTATTACTGTCTTAGGTCCGAATTTTCCTCTTCCAGCTTTCTGCAGGAACGGAGGGGAGAGGTGGTTATAACAAATAAGTAAACGCCTTCGTTCCATGTAGGAAACTGAAGAGGCGTTGATTTTAGGTGTTTACCAGCAGTCATTCCCAGTGTCAAAAACGATGTCGGGATATCATGTGACAACCACAGAGGCATTGGCTTTGTCTCTACCGCATCTAATGGGCCTGTGGGACTCTACGTGACATCTGCCGAAACACAGAGAACTATGGAAGAGAAGAGCAAGCAGGCTGCCGGCGGGGAACAGAGTGTGTCAATCCTGTCTTCATCTTGCAACAGACACGGGAGCCTCGACACTCTTTTTCTGAGCTAATGGTCGTGGTCTTTTTGAAACTAGGGGCGACTTTTGATTAGGTTGCCCAGCACATACTTTAAGGCTGTCTCCATTGCAGGAGAGTCTGTGATTTAGATCAGTTTATTGAAGTCGTGTGCCCGCTGTGAGTGCAAACTGCCCATTTATGAACAGCGCTTTCAAGTGTTCGCTACGTCTAGTGGCATTCGACAAGGGTGTCTGGTCTCTCACTACCGTTTAAGCTGTGCGAAAGATGGTATTCTGAAAAGAGTACTCTGAGTTTCGGAGGATCTCGGAGCTGAGCTTCTGTCAAGTAAGTAGTAGGTGGACGACATTGATCTACTTGGTTTTTTAGTAGACAGCATGCAGACCATCTATATCATAGTGCACGTAGACAATTCGCCAGCCTCCGTCTCTCGTGGCCTCGAAAAGACACCCATCTGTCGTTTAACTACAGAGTTTGTAGTGCGTGTGCTCCCAGTTTTGTGCTATGAATCGGAGTTCTGCTCCGAGCGTGCGTCCGCCAGTTAGTCTGTATCACATGTTTTACTGCGTGAACAACGAGACAGTCCGCCGGCGTCTGTTTGAGAAACTTGCAAGTTCATTACCGATAGCGGATATAGTGAAAATGCACGGTCTTCACTGGTTAGGTCACTTAGCCTGTATGCAGACGCAACGTCTGCCGCATCACTCATAGTTCAATGTGGCTGTTGACAACCGAAAAAATCCGTAAGGTGGTCAGGCGGCAACGCAGCCACGAACCATGATAACCCTAGCTGTTCCGCTGAGCAAGGCTAGTAGGTGCAGTCTACCTACTTGGGGAGTTGGCGATCATCCACATCGCTATTTGGAAAACTCTCTGACGTGACACTGTGTCGCAGTCATTGGTAAGCCTGCATCTACAGACTCGCTGACTCTTCTGTTTTGTGACTTGCGATTGTTTTTGTTTGTTCACTTCCTTCCCTTCTTTTTCTACGTTATACATTCGTACTCTGCGACTTCATGGACCATTGTCAGGATCGACGGTAGCCCGAGCCAAAATACCCACGGATACGACGCAAAGCCCAATACGATGACGATAAGGATTATGATGATGATGACGACGATATGATCCGCTTGGAGAGAAAGGAGCGAAGAAGCTAACGCCATAGCGGTCTGGAGCGAATTCTTTAAGACTAGCTGATTCCAGTAATTACATCCTTCCTACGCTGTCTATAGTGGTATCAATTCTGCGCGTACTTCTTGCCTTTCTTTGAGTTACACTAGTAAGCTAGAAAGGTGATTCTAAACCCTACATAACTAGTTATTTGGCATGCGTCACTGTTGTCTAGGTTAAAATGTAGGAGATTGCCGAGTGGTCAGTTAGAATGGCTGACAGAGTAAACCAGCCGTGATGTTGTGCATCGTACCAGTATATCGCATTTCTACTGGACCGCCTCGTGCAATCTGTGAGACTATCGTACTCTTCATCAGCAACATTACGACGAAATTCACGTTTAGCCGGAGACTTCTGCTATCTCGCCAATTCGACGCAGACTAATACCGATAGTATCAACCAAAATTATATACGCATTTATCGAAACTCACCGCAGGATTGATTCAAATTGTCTGGTGTGCAATTTGGGCGATAGCTGAAACTCAATCAATTCACCCAGATTAAGTGGACGCATCTGCAGTTGCACTTGCATTTGAATACACTGCATGGTTTGAGTCGAGATTGCAGCTCCGGGGTTCCAATGGATGTTGAAACATACTTGCATTCGATGAATCGCTGATAGTGACATCAACACGGCACTTGTTTGAGTTCATTATCCTTGCTCAAATGAATTCGCATTACCTTCTTCTTTCATATAACCAAGTGTTTGCACAAAGGAACAAGCTAAACTCAAGTTGATCGCCCACCCGTGGTATCTGTACACGTTTCGCACACGTTAGTAAGATCAACCAGTTGCCATCAGAGAAAGGGAGTAACATTACTTTTTGTTCTTAGTGGACCTCGGTCTAGGAGAGGAACTCTGTGTTGCTGCCAATTCTGGTTATTATAATTCATTTGATTCTTCGTTCACTAGCCTTTCATAACTCAATGGTAGAACACTTATTACTAGCCTGGTAATCATAAAATCCGCTGGCTGGTATATCACTACGTCGCGTGCTCCACTGTCAAGAAACCGGTTTTGTGCGCTGTTCGCAGCTGTGCGAAAGATTTCATGTTGCACATGCTGTGCTGATTGTGTGATTCATTGAACCGTGTCATGCAAACCGCATCGTCTCTCTCTCGCACACACACAGTCTACTTTATTCTAGCTGCTTGTTCAGATCGCTATTCCTGACAATTAGCACCAATCTTGCCGTTTGCCACGACTGTCTCAAAGTTGATACGGATATGTTGTATCCTTGTGCTTGGCAACCTTGAGTGAGACAAGGCTTGCAGACCAAGCTCCAAGAAGCAGGTGCTGGGGACACCTTATGCTGGATAGGTCACCCAACAGATGGTGTTCGAGAACACGGTGTCTGTTTCGCAGTCGTTGATTGCATCAATGCTTTGATGATACGCGAACCGCACGGCACTTGCCCTCGAATCCTGTCCATGCGCCTGCGAGTCGGTCGATGTTTATGGTCCAACTATGTGTCACACTGATGATACAAAGGACCAGTTCTATGATCAGCTGTCCGTTAAAATCTGATCGGCAGCGATGGGTGACCGATTGTGTGTTCTGGGTGACTTGAACGCTCAAGTTGGATACGACTCGGTAGCTTGGCCGGGGGTCCTCGGATTCTACGGTATCGGTTCAATCAACGAGAACGGTGATCGTCTGCTCCACCTGTGTGCCACACACGAGCTGGCAACCACAAACACCCGATTCCAGCTAGATGCGAGCAACATCACAAGGTGGACTCATCCATGAAGCGGCCGCCATCATTTGCTTGATTACGTGATTGTGCGACATTCGTGCAGTGTGTAGCACGAGATTGATAGGCGGCGGTGATCGTAGACTGGTCAGGACCAAATTGTTTATTCATGTCTGCAAGCCTGTTTATTGTAGAGCATCCGGACAACGGCAAAAGTTGGATGCCAAACGATTGCAGAATTTCGAGAAGAGAACTGATTTTCAACGTGCCGCTGCCGCTCATCTGAAAGACGCTCTTGTATCTACTTACACCGAGGGTATGTGACAACAGCTCAAAGAACAGATCACGGCAGCAGCCAGTGAGACGACCGGTATCGGACGCCAGGAACGGTCGGACAGATTCGATGACAACAACCCGACTATCTCCAGCCTGGTACGAAAGAAGAACACAACTTTTGCCGCTTGCACAATGAACCCGGAAAATGAAGACAAGCCGGCATTTCAGAGTACTCGCCGTCAAATGGTCGAGCGTTTTCGCGGAATCAAGGACGATTGTTGGAGGAAGCGAGGTAAGTGAATGCAGGGCTACGCCGATCGCCAAAAACATAAACAATTCTACGATTCGCCTAAGGCGATTTTTGGTCCATCCGTCCGGTCTACCAAAGCGATGACTCACGTGGACACAGGCTCTTCGTGTACCCAACCAGAAGATATCATGAAAGTCTGGCGAAAACACTTTTGTAGATTACTAAACCGTCCTACTAGCATTGATCGGGTGATCGTGAACAACCTACCGCAACAAGACAACAAACCTTCACTTGCTCTTGCCCCGTATTTGACAGGGGTGCAGACAACGATTAGACAAATGTGCAATCGAAAGGCTGCAGGGATCATGGATTATCAGGTGGAATACTGAAGAACGGTGGACCGGCGTTGGAACGTGTTTTGCTCCAACTGGGTCATTCCATCTGAGGGCAGGAAGAAATGCCACGATACTGACACAGTACTACGGCGAGCGAACATGGACGGGATGTAAGCCAAGCGGATATGGAATCAGCTTCGTTGGCTAGGTCAAGTCTGTCGAATGGACGATGACCGTATTCCAAAGCATGTGCTGTACGGACAACCGAAATCAGGTAAGCGAAATCTTGGTGGTCAAAAGCTGCGATACTAGGATATTATCCAGATAAGTATTTTGCGTTGTAGTATTGACTTTAAACGTTGAGAAGATTCAGCGTTGAACCGGACGGTCTGGAGAAATACGATCAGGACGGGCGTCTGAAAGTTCAGTGAACAATTATTGCGCGACCGCCAACGAAAGCGCGTGGTACGCACGAAAAAAACAACGATGCCATAGGTCGTGACATGACTTTATGGCGTTGCGATGTGTGCGGCCGCGAATGAGCCGGCAGCCTCAGATTAATAGGTCACCAACGTACTCACAAAACGCCGTAGGCCAAGAGACAACGAGTACGTTAGGGTCAAGTAGGTTTGGTCACTGACACAACAAAACTGGACCTTGACGCGGTGTGACGACTTGCCTATCTCGATGACCTATTGGGCTAAATTGGCTAAACCAGTCTCCTGGTCCTCCAGGTTGGGGGTTGGAAGGAGGTTGGCACATTTTATCGAAAAATCTACCAGTTCTGGTACACCGTCACCCACCCGCTGCCTTGCGGTATAGGCTTTTGGGCCAAAGGCTTCAGTTGAGAACCCTAATCGTTCTCCTGTCTAGGTCTGGGCGCCCTGGCAGTATCTCAGCCCACACACAATCAGGAATAATCACAACACAAGTGATTCCATACTGCATCGGCCGTCTCGAAGTATAAACCGGGTTGCCCTATCTGCTGCATACATCAGGGTGGATAAGCGAAAACATGCTACTGCCGAGCCCTCCCGCACTGTCCAATCAAATTTAGTCATCAGGACCCTCCCAACCTCCATTTCTGATAGTTACTCCACAGGTTCCACAACCGTCTGCTGTCATTTAGCTTCAGGCCCCCCTTGTCCCTTGCTTAGACCTAGAAGGCGAAATAATATAGGTGCCTTCAATGTTCGCACTCTAAAACAGATAGGTCAACAGGCTGCTCTCGCACGAACGTTAGACTCGTTACATATCGATGTCTGCTGTATCGCGGAAACTAGAATCCAGGACAGTAGTCAGCGTATGCAACTAACAGCACCCGCATTGTCTACCCGATACTGGTTATACACGTCGGGTGACTCCACAGCCGCTGTTACAGGTCAGGCTGGAGTAGGTATAGTCCTTAGCTCGACGGCCGCGGCTTCATTTATAGATTGGATTCCTGTAAACAGTAGACATTCTGCTGTCCGCTTGGCAGGTTCCGTTGAGGCCAGCTGTAGACGCAACACTTTCAGAAATTTATTCATTGTGTCTGTTTACGCTCCTACTGACTGTAGTGACGTCGGCGTCAAAGACGCGTTTAACTCATATCTGGCCGCTCTCCTCCGGTCGACACGTAGCTCCGATATAGTCGTTCTGGCGGGAGATATGAATGCTCACGGCGGGCGCCTTGGTGACGCCGAATCTCGATTAGGTGGCAAGCTTGGGATAGCGTCACATCGATCAGATAATGGTGGGCGATTGTTGCAGCTGTGCGCTGAGTATGAGCTATTTTTAGCCGGCACCAGTTTTAGACATCGTTCACGTCATTGCTATAGTTGGCGCCCGTCTGCTCCGAATCAGGCATGGCCTCAGATAGACCACATAGCTGTTAGTTACAGGTGGCGTGGTTCCATCCAAGACTGTCGTTCTTATTGGAGCACGTACTTGGACTCAGATCATGCATTGGTATGTTGTCGTTTCGTTCTTACTTTTTCTGGACAACGACCCCACCAACAGCAACGACTGGCTGTTGAGAAACTGGCTTTAGCATCGTTAAAGCATAAGCATCAAACTAGCTTAGAAAGCTGCCTTCGTGGTACTCTCTCCGAAGACCCTAGTAGCTGCCGGACACAAATTTCACAAGCTATTCAGAAAGCAGATACTATAGCATGCGGCATAAGGGTACATAAGTTTGACAAACATTGGATTTCAGAGGAATCTCTTGAGTTATTAGAAGCCAGACGGAATATTTCTCCTGATAGTTCACATAATAAGTTTAGAAGAGATATCCGTGGGAAACTGAAACGTAGTCTAAAGGTTGATCGTGAGGCTTGATTGGTGGAAACTGTTAAGGAAATGGAAACCGCTTTTGCCTCAGGGAACACTGGCAAACTCTTTAAGCTGATCCGTGCTACTGGTCCCAGGCGACTGTCTGTCAGTGAAGCTATCAGCGAGGCAGATGGCACACTAATTTATAATAAGCGCAGAAGGTTATAACGTTGGGCAGAACACTTTGAGGGTCAATTTATATGGCCTCCTGCTTCTACCGTGTTGCCTCCACAAGCGTCTGAGGTAACGCCCTGGTCGGTAGATTTAGAACCACCCACTGAGACTGTGGTTCGCAATTGCATCTCGGCTCTCAAACGTAATTGGGCTGCTGGTCCAGATGATCTCATGCTGGTACATTTTAAAGAAGGTGGACGGGCATTTTTAGTGGCTTTGATTCAGCTGTTTCAACTTGTGTAGATGATGGAGACCATCCATCCGTGCTGGGCTCACGCGATAATAGTTCCTATATTCAAGAAAGGTATCAGAAGCTCTTGCGTGAACCATAAGTGAATTAGTTTGACCCCAGTCATTTCTAGGGTTCTGGCCTGCATTATACTTCGTCGACTCACTGCAGTTCGGGAGTTAAACATGAGAGAAGAACAGGCAGGGTTTCGTCCTGGCCGGATCATATTTTTACCCTTCGTCAAATTTCGGAGCAGCGTCATGTGTGCCACCGGTCAACAATTGCCGTATTTCTCGACTATAAAGGTGCGTTTGATTCGGTGGATTGATCTACACTTGTAGAGTCACTTAAACGCAGAGGTGTACCGACCAAGTATGTGAACGTACTGTCGGCGCTTTACTGCCATACTTCTGCTCAGGTTAGGGTTTACGATGAGCTGTCTGACAGTTTCAGCACCAGAAGCGGCGTTCGTCAAGGTTACCCGCTTTCACCATTTTTGTTCAATTTCGTCATGGACGAAATAATGGAAGATTGTCTACGGCAGTCACAAGATGGTGGTTTGGACCTTCTACCTGGTGGAAGGCTGACTGATCTTGATTATACTGACGATAAGGTGTTGCTGCTTGACGACTTTCAAACAGCGCGAGCAACGCTGAATGCAATTTCACGTTCTGCTAAGTACTTCGGAATGCGTTTTGCAACCTCGAAATGCA
Source organism: Paragonimus skrjabini miyazakii (assembly GCA_014338405.1). NCBI lineage: Eukaryota > Metazoa > Platyhelminthes > Trematoda > Plagiorchiida > Troglotrematidae > Paragonimus > Paragonimus skrjabini miyazakii. The sequence continues at coordinate 58,063 of JTDE01001806.1, read as the reverse complement.
GTGCTTCTGCAAGATTGCTGTGATTACGTAGATTTAATGTTAGATAATGAAGTCACAGAGGCTGTTAACCGGTCTGTATACCTGGGAAGCTGCATCAGCGGCGGCGGGGCAAGTGTAGGGAATGAAATAGAGGTGCGTATTTCCAAGGCTAGAGCGGTGTTTACTAATCTGATGTATTAATCTGATGACGACAGATACGTATCTCTCTGAAGCTTAAGTGTCGCATATATTAGACAACAGTGAGGGCTGTATTACTATTCGGCAGCGAAACCTGGCCGCTCAGGATAGAGGACGTGAACCGCCTCCAGGTATTCGACCACCGATGTCTGCGTTCAATCGCTCGTATCGGGTGGCATCAACGATTGAGCAACGAGGAGGTTAGGAATCGGGTGTTTGGCACTGATTGTCAAACGAGTTCTTTTGTTCAGTCCTTACACTTGCACAGACTTAGATGGTTAGGTCATGTACTAAGGATGCCAGCTAGTCGTTTGCCACACCGAACACTGTTTGCCGACGCTGCGGCCGATTGGCGCAATGTTCGAGGTGGACAGATGATGATCTGGCGTAGACAAATGAAACCGTTCATGAAGAGGTTCGGCACTGTAGGTCGGGTTTTTTTAACCGGCTGGAGCCCTCGCGACTCACAGAGTCGGTGGCTTGAAACTCAAGGTGAGATGGCAGCTGATCGAGCTCAGTGGCGTGAATGTTGTCGTTGTTTGGTCGACTTGTCT
>JTDE01001806.1:30176-57232 GCA_014338405.1 Paragonimus skrjabini miyazakii | reverse complement strand
TTGTCTGTGAAGTGAGTGCACTTAATGACGCGGAGCAGTGAAAGCCGCAGGGAAGCTGTTTTGCAGATGATGCCTTTCTTTCACTTTCAGCTCGGTTGTTTATTTGCAAGGTGTATGCGCCTTGATGTTGTATGTTTGAATATAGACGTAGCTATTTTTAGTGGTTAGGTCCCCTTCCCTCCCTCTTTTTTCTTCTCTCTTCCTAAACCGGGTTTGTTTCTTTTTCTTCATGGTTGTGCGGCAGTTAAGCATCAGTGTGTACCACTGATGTATTGCTGTCTACGATGATGATGATGATGATGATGACGAAGTCCAGACTAGCGGAACTGTTCAAATCGGTTGAGACTTTTTATACCGCTATGCACATTTGCGATCCTAACTCTTTCTCATGATGTGGTGGGAATGTGTGGTCATGACGTACTCTAAAAATACCTTGTACTTGTCGCCCTAGCGGCACCCCGTTTTGTAGCGGAACAAAGCTTCTTATTTTGAACGCGTCTTTTGGCTTGCCTTGGGAGCGAATACGGGACAGTCGCGGTACTATTCAGGACCTAGATTTTTGTGTGAATTTTTACCGGGACGATAATCCGATTTTATCGAGCACACCACTATACCGAGATCGAACCAGTGTATCGTTTAGGTGGGTTTACAACACTCTTATACTGAACCACCCCTTGTATTAGATTTTCAATATTTTTTCTATCAGTTTAGATCCTGCCGTTGGAGTCTCCCTCTGTTCACTATCCGAGAGATAAGGGCTTTAGTTTCGTGCTAACCTATAAATTGGCTAGCCAGCACTGGCTGACTAGACACAAAGGCTTCATTCACACGTCTCCTGGTCTTATTCCTTCGGATTCACACTGGATACTCGGTGCGTAAGTAGAACCACAAGTGATGCAGCGGAAACCATTTGTGGTGACGATTAATTAAAAGCATCCCTTGGCTTTGGTCACTGTGACATGCTAATCCGAAACGGATGCTGCCAATAGTCTGTGATCGTGCATTCCGCTTCACTAAACTGGTTTGATTCTGTCATATAAACATCAACATTTCAGTATGTACCTGATGAGATGCAACGAAATTCGCCAGGCAAGAAATCCTGTAATCCGCTGTTTTTTATTTCTGTTTACAAGTTTATTTCGGGAAACAACTGTTTTGAATTTGAAACAGTTAACGACCAATGAAGTGAAAAGTTTCCGAAAGTCAAATGCATTAGTGAATATCAATGGGCAATGAATGTAAGCACAGAAGTGAATACCGAAAAATGACCACGAGAAGAAGCTGCTGTTACGAGGCAACAGACTTATCAGGGACAGCCAGGTAGATACAAAATTAACTGATAAGGCAAAATACAGTTCTAAAAACCGTCTGACGCAACTATTTAATCTCCAACCTAAGAACAAGCTACAAAAAATGAAAAACAATTTAGTTTGGGACACGAAAGCATTTCCTTTTACAGAACCTGTTTGCCGAGAGAAACAATAGCCTACGCAGATAAATGTGATTGAACGCGTAAGAAAAACCCCGTGACAGTCAATCTCAGGCATTCATAAAACACGGAATCTGTATGAACACGTACCGCGACAGTGTCTGAACAAAATCACGCGACTGGCTTGAAAGCTTGTGAGTTTTCTTATAGGTATCGATATTGTGTACCAGTTGGCTACCACCGTACTGTAAAGCCAGTGTATCGCCGTGTTCGTCGTACATATTCTGTTCGGATCGAGCAATGAAAGAAGTGGGAGAACAGAGAGCAGATTAGACGACTACTGTGACGAAAATCCCTGATAACCTCAATCGCGGATGACAACGACACTGTAGTGATGCACGCAATGAAAATGCAACGCAATGCAAACATGTGTAGTTTGTTTAAAGCTACGGAAGATGGAGGCAATCGACGTGAGCGTCATCATTATAACAATCAACGATAGCAACACATCCTTAATTGATACAGACGCATAGCTGTCACACAACCAAGAGAAGAACCTGGACACACACAGACGCCCATAATCGACGGTGAGTTCTACACGTTGTACTGTGCTTCGAATAGGCCTAGGGAAATGGGCCGACCGGAAAGTCTATAGGAATGCGAAAGCTGCGATCAATTGTGGGTGATGTTCAATCTATATAAAAATAACTAGAGCTAACAATAACGTGGATACAAATGTACAGCCGACTGCAGCATGTTATCACGTTAGATACCGTTTTCAACCAATGAACCAAATTATCACGAAGTCCACAACTTAGTGGCTGGCAAAACTAACCTTGTTCAACAACGGGCATCATGATTGGCAGCTAAGTGATCATCTGACCACCTCGAGACTTTGTTTACCTGCTGATGCAGCATCAGTTAGTTTACTTGGGCCTGAAAAGCTCACGGCTCTCACTCGCCGCACTTTTACACGTGTGCTGCCTAAATGTTCACCTACCTGCTAATGAATGATACAATTTGCTGCTGTTTTCGTTCAATCCTTTGTATCGATCGATAACGTGACTTCGTTGAATATAATTCATTCAGTTAATCAACATTTTTCTCGATTCAACTTGGCTGAATCTTACTCGGCATGTTAACATCAAAGACCGAGCTTTGGTGATTCACTGGAAAGTGGATTGAAGGGTCACGATTTCGTCAAGAAGATGCAGTCGTGTAGAGGTTACAGCAGTAGAGATTCAACCCGTGTTTTTTGTCCACAAGTCTAATCAAACTTAATGCGGGCCTGGTGATGACAACAACGATGGCTAAACAGAGCAAATCTGCTTACAATTTTGCTTTCTAATCACAAATGGATTGCATATAGGCACCCTTACTTTAAAAAAAAATTAGGTGTCTCTAGTATTCCACGGAAGACAAAGATAGTGCTTACACCAGCTTGTCTTGCTCAGGTGCACTCAACAGTAAGGTATAGGTTTACGAAATGAGGCAAAACAGAAAAATGAAATAGTTCACTCTTCAATAAACTGCTTGTCAAACAAAATTGCATGAAAATCGATCAGAGGCTGTCAGTAAACAAAAGCACTGTACCTGCAATAGCCGGTCGATTTTGGAGTCGGCCACGATCACAGGTTCAGCCAAGAAGCCCAGATAGTACAGCTGATAAGCCAGTGCGACTTGGCCCACGACGAACTGAGCTGTGTTAGTCCGATCAAGACAGTCCACACAATTGACTCGTATGAGACCACACTGTAGAGGACTGTAGATTAATGAAGGAACAAAATGAAAACGTGCGAATGAAGACAACACGAACAAAGTCTGGAGAAGACGCATCTGAGGGTTTAATCACACAACAGTAGCGGGTCAATGATAAAGAAGAAAAGTAGAAAACAAAAATAGCAAAAGCCTGTAAAAGACCGGCTGAAAAAAGTTCACGCTAGAGCCATGATAACACATGTTATAGTCCGGCTTCGTAAATGCACAATGAAGGCAATCATTCAGTTGGGTAACACAAAAGGTCGAAACATCATAAGCAAGGACTACGACACTTAGCCACACCTAACCGTGCCTGTAAAAACACAAGAGAGACATATAACTGAAGCGAGCCTTGAGGGCATAACTTGCACGTCTCCAATCCTGACGGTAGTACACGAACTGGTTGGTTGACGACGCACAAGAACGTAAGCAGGAAAAGGATAAAATTAGCAGGAACTTTGAAATACAGAGTTAGACAAGCCATAAACTGTGATACACAGTAATTTTCGTGGGATGCCAACAAACAGCGTGGACAAACACGTTCTCTCCAACTTAACAGGGGGCACTTCTCAAACTTACTTAGCAGAGGCTAAAGTTTTCAAAGTTTACGACCAGATTACGGCTTAACGACATAATGAGTTCTTCAAACTACGCTAAGCTACAGTGAATAAGGTGAGAACGAGCAGACACCTTATCAGCATATGGAGTACGTCTCGCAACCAGAGTAAACTGAGAATTATCGTTAAAGCAGTGGCCCGTCGCAAAACTACACAATTCTAGCAAACATGCCCGCAATCTGTGACGTCGATCACATAACCAATCCACTTTATGCGGACTAACCGATGGGTACAACAGTGGTCACGATTCAAGAGCTTACATGCATTGTACGTATGAATGGGGCACATCGTTAAGCTATAGAACAACAATGAACGTAAATATGCCACAAATAACAAAGATCAGCAATAAAACCACGACTCAGCATCCTTGTGTGCTTCTCTTCAATGACATAAAATCCCGGTGAGTGATATTACCCGGGTGATCACAGATTCCGATTGTTATAAGTTGAATATTGTAACGTGCGATCGAAACCAGCAAGCGCGAACAGGTTCAATTTAAGTCGCGCAACAGGGCATACTGCTGTGTTGTTGACCCTGTCTTAGTTTACGTTTGTGTAAGTCGTGTGTATGGCTTACTGGGTTTTTGGCTCATGCTTGTCTGTGTTGTTTCTTTTTACAGGACTGTTGCTGGAACCCGTTACTTCGGAAGAACGCTGTCCCCTGGTCTCTCCACGTTGTCCTAAGGTTGGTTAACAAGTGTGATAAACAATTAGAATAGGGATGGCTGGCTTGTATATTACATAAATCACTCACATTTGAATGCGCCTCCAACCGTCTAGATACGCAGTTCGACTGTAAACATTAGAAACAGAAACACCAGGAGTCTAGGTATTCGCTTCCATTAGACCTCATCAGCACGATAAAACTTTGTCCAACTCAGGAGTATGACTTTAGTAATCCAATCCGAAGCAAGTATGGGCCAGCTGAACAACCTATCGGACGGCAAGGATCTCGTGTGGGCTATTGTATTTGCGTACGGTATATCTTACAGGAGAAGAGAACAACAAAGGTCCCACTTGGAACGGAGTGCATTTCATTCCATAGAAAGTGCAACACAGTTCTTCGGAAAATTCAACTTTGCCACAACTGTCAAAACAGTCATACGCTCATGATTGATACTGACAAACTGACGGGATGCGTATTACACAGAGTCTCTACTTTACAGTTTCTTGTGTTGATTGCACAAACACAATTCAACGATAAACAGGTTTTTACTTGCTAGAGCGACATGTGAAAATAACTCACGGACAGATGTAAACATATTAGTGAATGGCACAGATAGACACAGTTCAGTGCGATACGATTCCCGTAGTGTTTATTTCTATGGAAGGAATGGGTTTATTTTGAGCTCAAAAAGTGTGGTGCGTTACTCGTAAAATTGTTTCGTAAACATCAGTGATTCATATCGGAGGAATTACAGGTTAGGTCGGGCAGGTGAGATGATCACCAGCCTCAAGCATCCTGTATAAACAACAAAAGCAGAGTAGGATACAAATCGACTTCGAAACAACGCTTTGAAGGCGCAGACTGAGAATCACACACCATTTTCATAATGCAATACGACTTACAAACCGACTGTAGAAAAACTAAGGTGACGCAGTCCGCATACTCAAAGCTGACCAGCTCATCGATTGGCAGTAACTTTAAGCCACATCATCGACACTCAAGAGGAAGAGAGTAATCGGACACCCTCGATTAATGTCACGTAAAGTAGAAAACATTCAGAAGGTTGCCAAAAGTATACATTCTGTACCCAAGACGAAGGTAAGAAGACTCCCACGAGACAACATATTTAAACGGAACTCCTTTACAAAGGAAGTCGCCCCGGATAGCACGACATGCAAGTGAGACAAAAGCAACCCTTAGGTGCAAAAATATTATGGTCCTGTTGTGCCATCTCCACATCAGTAACTTGCACACCTAACAGTTGCAATCCCCAACAGACTACTGACTGAGAAATGGGCGCTGATGTGCCAATGTCTGCAGCGAAGATAACATCGATCCATCCAAGAGCATCTCGGAAACCTGTCTGTTGTTCACTTAATTTTTCCCTCTGATTCAGAAGTCGCCACACAATGAGAGTGAATATTTTGGATGATATAGAGGCCAGCTTGAGGCTGTTGTGGTTGCCATATAGTGTTCCGGCGTATTTTCGAAAATTGGAATAACTCAAAAGAAATCTCCCGATAATCATCAAAACGTAATGTGGCAAGCGAGATCGTTTTCAGTTATCCAGAATCAAATCGAGTGTGCAAGGTTTATAAGAAAAGGGGATCAGATAAAAAACTAGCAGAATTTCTTTACTAGGTCAAGCACGTCATAGTTACAACAAAACGCAACGTTCTGAAGCAATAATGCAACAAATGTGACGTAGCTAAACCGCAGAAGTTTTGTCAGACATGCAAAAGGTGCTAGGCCATGGCATTCCTTAAACCTGAAAAGACAATTCTAGGAGTGCCAGATTGGGTTATATTGTCGAGTTCCGATCGTCCCAGTTGTTCTATTTGCTTAGACTACAAACGCTGAGGTGATGAACAGCTGACAGCAAACTTGCCCGCTACACTGTTTGGATGAGAATGACCGATGACAATCAGTTGTGATGTGCTTCTTGAGACCTACGTAAAGAATGAAGAAGTGTGGCCAATTCGCATAAAAAAACAGCACCATCATCTTCAAGAAAACTGCACTCGTAGCTTTATTATATTTCAAACATGTAAACCTTAAGTTTACTCCAGTTTCTAATCAGTCACAGGGAATGTCATAAGCGAACACATAATCAGTGCTTGTTTTGATCTTACCATCGTTGTGACCCGGGCACTTGGTTTGCTAGTGCGATATTATAAACGTCCCAAACGACCTCGTCGCTCAATTTCCGACTAACCACTTTGCAATTAGAAGCAGACGATTTCTGATGAAACGATAAAACTAGTAGGGTACGAACAAAGACGTAGTCTGAATCAAGTTGTTTACTTGAAAAATGAACGATAGACTTTAACGGAGTGGCAACCACCGGTAACACATAGCGATATAGCCAAGTTGTGTCAACAGTTGAATTGTAGAAGATGGGATATCTCACATAAGTTGTGTTGCCGTCTTTGTGGAGCTCGTATAGCAGATGAAGTGCATTGGCGATTTAAGATTAGAGGCGATGCATTCAAGAACAGCTTACATACATAGTCGGGGGAGCGTGCATATATTAAAACTGATAATTTCGCCAGTTGATCAGGATCCAACAAGTTAAATTTAGGAAATAAGGAAGAAAGCGAAAACGGGAAAGCTGTATATGATTCGGAAAGCAAAAAGCATATACACACTCGATCCAACATTAGACCGCAAGACCATAGAAGTCAGCAAAACATCAAATCTCTTACTTAATACCCAACGTGGTACGATGTTCTCCAAAACGATTTCCAGAAGTGAGAAACAGGCCAGTTAGACGGACGCACGCGTCCACAATTGGTCGCAGTTGATCTAATGCAACCAAACGCTTGCTTTTCTGTACGCGTGCGATGTCAAATGCAATGTACTGAATGGGGGGGTTTCCGATAGTTGACCTATCGTCATCGACACAAAAGGTCTCAGCAGGGTGTATTTTCGAGGGGAGAAACTGTGTGGACGTTGATAAAGAAAAGAAGAGTGAAAACCATAGAGTAACTAACATTCGTCTTTCAGCCACATAAATTGGCCAAACGATGGCATGAGCATTATCCAGTGTAGTTAGCATACACTGTTTCGGCAAACTGGTACTCACGCACTGCATTAAAGAAGATATACCAAACCGAGGTTAACAAAACAAAACCCGTTTCAATTACAGTGGAACAGATGTATATAAAACAGTTAGAATAACATGTAATCAGTGTCTGCGACAGCATACCCCACATTGCCATGTCCACACTGTTCAAACACACTAATCATTAGAAATCGCTCGTTGCCTGCCGATAACAATCTAAACTTAAATATCGTGCATTGTGCATTCAATCCGGTGATCACCGGTTAAGTTACGTTCCTACAGTGCGAGGCCGGCCAAACAAAATAAAGCAAACTCTTAACAATAACCATCCCTTTAGGTGTACGTAAAAAGTGTGCCGAACGACCAGCGAAGTGTTTACCTGCAATTCACAGGGAGAAAGTATAACGCTGAAGTCTTCATTCTTCCAGTTCATATCCACGGATCATGTGGCTTTCACTTTTAGCCTAGTCCATGTCGTGTGAAGGCTTCATAACAGATTGATTGGAACACTTAAAACACGTATCAGAGAAACGTGGAAAACAATTGGAACTAAAAGCATGCCAGGGAACCATGTCGTTGATGGCACACCATCCCCACTATACAAAAGCAACGCGCTAAGCGAATAGCTGTGATCAACCACAAACACCCGCGTGAGAACGTCAAGTTTCACATATGTAGGGGAAAACTGTGCGTACTGAGATGCTGTAAGCAGTGCTTTTCAATGAAAAGTTGGCAATACACCAATGCTCTAGTTAGCGAAAGCAAATAAACGTTGTCTTTGCTTTAGCGGTACGGATTTGCGCCTAACCAGACAGACCGTCGTTGTACATCCAACTGTCCCGAGGATATGACAGACTTTATTAACAGCTGTGAAGTGTACTATGTCACTCCATAGTAGCAACCAAATCAATGAGCAATCATTTTCACATTTACTAGAAACCACAAAAACTTGCAAAGTTGTTTCCACCAAGAATTATTATCTAATAGACCGAAAAAGCATGGCAAGATCAGTGGTCGAATTTCCCACATACCTGAGACAGATAGGCCACACCACGTTCATAACCTTCAGACAAGGTCAATTCGAAACGACGCTTCTCTCGTCGTTTCATCAAATTTAAAACAATAATTGGTGAACCATGACGTTTCAACAAGTTGGAAAAGTGTAGTCCAAAAGCCTCAAAATACGGATCCTCACGCTACAGAACAGAAGAAAATGAGATGACGGTTATGAAAAGTTGGAGAAAGCACGCATTAATGTGATTCGGATAACCTTGTGCTGGCAATCAAATTAGAGCCTACAACGCGAAGCATTTGCCTAGATTTCTGTTCCGCATCATTCTAGTTAAAACAAAACATCTGGAGAGAAAAAAAGCATTTGACACAACAAAGCACAAAATAACCACTACAACTATCGTACTTAAACTCGAGTAAAAATGGTGCCTCTAAATGGGATATCTCGAATGAAAAAGCAATTGATCGAACCAAAGCGGCGAAGCTGTTCAAACGCCAATGAAACATGAAACAATTGATCAGTGGACAGTATTTGGATTAACGCTTGAGTTGAATGTGTTAATAAACCAGTCATCGTGCAAATTCAAGTGTAGTTTGACCTCCCTTCACCAAGCACACGATCAAATTAAAACGAGACCGGATCTTCACGGACGAACTGCGCAGCTCGATGACCTACTGGACTAAATTTGAAGGTGTGACGATCACACCGACAGTCATTCACACTAGGCTGGTCAATAGATAAGGATCTGAAGAAATCCAGTCTCCTGGTCCTTTAGGATGGAGGGTGAATGAAGGCTAGCATCCACCACCTTTTGGGGCTAAAGGTTTCGGTTGAGAACCCCAATCATTCTCAGCCCACATACAACCATGAGCAATCACTACACAAGTGATTCCATATTGCCTCGGCCGTTTCTTAATATAAACTGGGTCGCCCAATCTATTGCATACAGCAGGGTGGATAAGCAAAATACCGCTGACCCCTCTCTCACCGTTCTATCAAATTTAACCCTCAAGTCCTCCCAATCCCCATTTATAATGTTGGGAAAAACCTATTTTCCCCCAAAATGGTCTATTTTTCGAGATATCTACGAAAAATAGTCTGTGATTTTGTATTTTATCTTTTCGAGTTATAACATGTTAAAACTTAGTTTCGGCGCACGTTTCTCCTGCGTCTTTGATTGGCCCATTTCACTCTTGATACATCAATTCAGGTGGGATCCATCAAGGCTGTTCAAAGACTAAATATATGCAGACGCTGGTCTATTACGTTGCCTTTGGTTTTAGAGCAAATATATTCTCGGTTAAAGGTCACCGTCTTCTGTGTACTTATGAGGTTTTGGGTATCGTTACGCCCTGTGCTACGTGTCCGTGATTTGTACATTCGCCCGCTAGCCATCTCTTCTCATCCTTAATCAGAGGGTCGTAACATATAGTAATTACTCTGCAGGTCAAACAAGAGATGTACTTAATCATTGTAACACTGGTCCAGTAAGCCCCATTTCTAGCCACCCAGCCTCAGGCCTCCCTCATATCTTGCTTAGGCCTACGTGCTTTTAAGATCTGTACCCATGAACAGACAAGTCAAAAGGCAGCTAGCGCACACACGTTAGACTAGTTGAATGCCGGTGTCTGCTGCAACTCAGAGACTAGAATCCAGTACGGCAATCAATGCATGGCACTGACAGCAAGTCGCATCAGCACCATAGACTGGGTTCCCATAAACCGTTGACTCCGAACCGTCCGTTTGACAAGTTCTATTAAGACCAGCTTTAAACACAAAATCTTCATAAATCTTTTCACTGTTAGCTTGTGCTTAGTGTAAAAGATAATTAATACTCCAAACCGGTTGTTATCCTTAAGTCGACAAGCATCTATGACGTGACCATTGTGGTCGGAGATATGAACGCCTAGGTCGGCCGCCTTCGTGAGATCGAGTAACGTTTAGGTAGCAGGTTCGGGATATCATCACATCGCTCGAATAACGGCTGCGGCTACTACAGCTGCGCGCTGACCACAGGCTACTTTTAACCACCATCGTTATACTTGGCGCCATCCATCTCCAAATCAGGCCTGGTCTCAGAAAGACCATATAGCTGTTAGTTATAGGTAGCGGGGCTCCATCCGTTCTAACTAGAGTACATACATGGATTCAGACCATGTGTTGGAACGTTGTCGTTTCGTTTTTACTTTTGCTGGACAACGACTCCACCAACCGCAACGACTGGCTGTTGAGAAACTTGCGGTTCCATCCGAAAGGCATGAGAAGTAAACCAGCCTACAAGGCAGCTTTAGCTGCTCTCACCCCCCAGAAGATCTTGAGAACTGCTGGACACATATCTCACAGACCATTTATGAAGCAAGCACTGTGGCATACGGCACGATGGTTTGTGGGTTGAACAAACATTGCACCTCGAAGATTCGTTAGAAGTCAGACAGAACATTCTTTCTGGCAATACATATAACAAGTTTGGGAGGGATAGCCGTGGAAAGCTGAAGTGTAGCCTAATCATTGACCGTGGGACCTGGCTAATGGAGAAAGATAAGGAAGTGGAAACCGCTTTTCCTTCAGGGAACATCAAGCTTATCTGTGTCACTGATTCAAAGCGATCGTCTGTCAAGTAATAAACTCACTCATAATACGTCCAGAAAGTTACAACGTTGGGCGGAACACTTTGACAGTCAATTTAGCTGACCTCCTCTTTTTACTGTGTTACAACCACAAACTTATAATGTAACATCATGGTAGGCAGGGTTGAAACCACCCACTAAAACTGTGGTCCGCAAATGAATTCCGGCCCTCAATCGTAATAGTACTGCTGGTCCGGATGGTTGCGTGCCGACACTTACGTAAGAAGGTGAGGGGACGTTAGTACAGACCTTGACTCAATTGTTTTAACTCGTGTGGAGGACGGAGGACATTCCTCTGTGGTGCAGCTACTCGGTAACAGTTTCTATATTGAAGAAGGGGAATTAGCTTGACCCCAGTCATTACTGGGCTGCTGACATCCACTAAATTTCGTCCTGGACGAGGATGTATTGATTAAATTTTTACTTTTCGCCAACTGTTGGAACAGCTTCGTGTGTACCGTATCCCATTTCTCGATCCAGCGGATCGATTTACACTTGTAAAGTCACTTAAACGCAAGGTTGTATCGATCAAGTATGTGAATGTACTATCGGCGCTTTACTCCCATACTTCACCTCAGGTGAGGGTTCACGGTGAGCTGTCTGACAGTTTCAACACCAGGAGCGGCGTTCGTCAAGGCTGTCCCCTTTCACCATTATTGTTCAATTTCGTCATGAGCGAAATAATGGAGGACTGTCTGCGGTACTCAAATGATGCCGGTGTGGGCCTCCTACCTGGTAGAAGGCTGACTGATCCTGATTATGCTGACGATAAGGTGTTGCTGTTCGACCATTTCTAAGCAACGCAAATAATGCTAAAGGTTATTTCGAGTTTTGCTAAATACTTCGGGGTACACTTTGAAAACTCAAAGCACAATGAGTTTCTAAACCACTGGTGTGAGGACGGGAATTTAACGTTGCATAATGAAGTTATAGAAGGCGTTGATCTGTATATTTACCCAGGAAGCTGTATCAGCAACAGCGGAGGCATAGGGAGTGAAACAGAAACTCGTATCTCTGAGGTTAGGGCAGCAGTCACCAATCTAGGACAACCCTGGCAACAGATGAGCACCTATCAACAACTTTAAAATCGCGCATATAATGCTGTGTTGCCTTGGGGCCCCAAAACTTGACCGCCTAAAGTGAAAGACGTGAACCATTTTCGGGTATTCGATCATTGACGTCTAGGCTTGGTCGCTCACATCGGACGGCATCAACACGTAAACAGTGAGGAAATTAACAAGCAGGAATTTGACAGTGATTGTCAAATAGGCAATTTTGAACAACCTTTAAGTTTACACAGACCTAAATGGTTAGGTCGCGTACTAAGAACATCAGCTTAGTGTTTTCCACAACAAGCATTCTTTGCCAATGATGCGACCAACCGGCGCAAAGTGCGAGATGGACAGATGATGAGCTAGGGGTACAGAAATGAAGTCGCTCATCAAAGTGTCAACCATTATAATTCGGATTCGTCACACGGGCTAGCGATCTCGCGACTCAAAGAATCGATAGCTGAAGATGTTAAGTGAAATGGCGGCTAATTGGGCTTGATAGCATGAATGTTTTTGTTTGGTCCAATTATCTGTTAAGTAATGATACGAAGCAGTGAAATCCGTAAGTAAGCTGTCATACTGATGATGCTTTGCTTTCATTTATAGCTCTAGTGTTTGTTTGTGAGGTGTGGGTATCATGTTATTGAGTGTTAGAATATATACGCAGTTATTTCTAGTGATTGAGACCCATACTTCCGTTCTTTATTAACTAGGGGCTAATTTTTCCTTCCTGGTTATGTTACAACTAAACATCAGCGATAACCACCGATGCGTTACTGTCTATGATGATGATAATGGGGAGGAGGAGAAGGGAAAAAAGGAAAATAAGGATAAGGACGATCGGCGAAGTTCCTCCTGAGTTGACATAGCGAGTAATGACCCTGATAGATAAGTAATGTATGGTAAGCTTTCGAGAGAAAAAAGTTCATCTCTGTGTGAACATTGTGACAGAATGCAAATGGTGTGCAAGTTACGAAAAATGAAATCCGATAAGTCACCAACACTGTGATGTACTCTAGTCCTTTTTAGAAGAAACACTCCACAAACGTACTGCTCACGATGGAGTAAATTATACAATAAGATTTGAAGACCTGAAGATCTGAAGACGATTGGAAAACGTTATACCTATGCCATGAGGACGAGCGATCGACCCATACTACTCATACTACTATTCAGTAGCGGAGAGACAGCATTGGGTTTGCCATCAAAGTAGCCGCAGGGAAAACACGGGAAGAAACATCACACCAACACGACAGTGCAGTACGCCATAGAATAGTTCTGACAACGCAAAGGAGCTAAGCATTAGCGTCAGTGGCAACCAGAACATTCTAGGACGACTGCCGTATGAAGATGAGCGTTTATGTTGCTTGTCCTGTTTGAACACCTAACCCATGTTAGTTTCCTAAATAAACAACCGTTGCGCCATCCATGTTCTTGGCTCACAACACCTATACAACAACGAAACTCTCCACAGGATCATATATGGGCTGAAGTTTTAAAAACGTGCACTCAAAATGGTTCGGCCTCGGGAAATAAACATGTATGCAACTCCACCAAGTTGTTACGTGTCGAATATCATCTGTAAGGTTTGTCGATATAATTAAATCTGCTGCCTTATACGCAAGATGCTTCCCGTTAAGAAACATCTCAAGGAGACCAGTGGGGAACTGGTTTACACAAGCTGAACATCACCCACAATTGATCACAGCCTTTGGACCCAGACAAACTGTTCAGCCAGCCCTTTTCGAAAGGAAGCATCGCATTCAAGTTTACATCTTGTTAAACTCCTCAGTGATGCGTACTCTTGTCACGGTCCGGATGTGAACCCCTGTCCACATTACCGTAAGGCAACGGTGTGGACTGCTACTCAGTTAGGCAACCATGATTATTCGCGCGTGAATGTGACTGACAGTTTAAATATGACAATTTGGTCCTACCTACTGTGAAACTACACGGATCTTATAGACTAGTCACATATGAGGAAATTAAATTTACGGATAATATTTCGAGAACCGAAATTGGGCTGCAGCGACTGACAAAAAGAATAGTAGTCAAGGGTGAAACAAGATCACGCTGGTGCATAACGGTATTTATCTCTTGTAGCCTGAACTCCTACAATGAAGCTCGTATTCGACGACGGATATCCCTAGGTGACTAACTGATATGGTACAAATCTGTCATACCAGTCTAACTACAGAGCGTTTGTTAGTACCGTTAATTGACCAACAATCGGCAAAGACAGGAAAAGCTAAATAAAGGAGTGAATATTTTATTAATTTAATGAAGAGGCCCAAAGTCAAGGAAATTAACGTTTAGTTGACTCATTCGAAAATCACAACAAACATGAGTTTTTTCACCCAGCAAACTGATATTTATGACGATATATTAATACCTCTATAAAAACTACCATGAAATTGTCGTCGCATGCTAACGTTATCGGGCTGCTTTGAAGCCATATAAACATACTAAACCAAAAGATGCAATATCTGTTCACGAGAAATGCGCTCCCGTAGAACTCTTGATTCAAATAGACGTGCTACTGAGACTTGAAATAGTCGTGTTTAACGGACGATGAAGCAAAGCTGAGATAAAGCCATTAGCAGATAGGTGAACAGACGGAAACTATATCAAACGAGATGTTCACGGGAGTACTCACCAATAATGCTATAGGCGGACGGCGTACAACCATTTTGCTGGATTCCTGTGTCCAAAACAGTGGAACAGAGCCACGCATCTGCACGTAAGAAGAACAGCGACCCTGACGTAATAGGGCACACGAGGTGTCATGGACGATTTGTTCAGTTTCCACCTGCGAGTTAAAAAACAGGTGTCAAGAAATAAATGTAAACTGCTGGTATGCTAATATCTGTAAGGTGCCTGTCATCCCAAGAAAATAGTTGTTTCTGAAAACATGAAAGCAAAAGCATCTACGCGTACATTTGCTAACAATCCACGCACCGTGGTCGTTCTCGCAAAAGTGCATGACATAACCCCATTACGACGGGAAAATCTGTAGTTTGCTCAAACACACAGTCGACCAATAAAGCTCACACAAATGGTTATCATTGAACCATTCGCCACATTACAAACACAACAAACAGAGCAAGCTCGTGCAAATGGAATGTAGTTAAACATCGGCGATCCATCATTTACGATAGCAGTACACCAATAGTTCATACTGATGCGGCGTCGTAATGTAACCCGAAATGACGGAAAGACGTAGACCTAACAAAGCGAAATCATCATCATCATAGACAGCAATACATCAGTGGTTCATACTTATGCCTAACTGCCAGAACCACGAAGAGTAAAAAGCAAACCCTGCATAGGAGGAGAGAAGAAAAAAAGGGAATAGGAGGGGGCCAAACCACTAAAACAGAGCTACGTCTACATTCAAACATACAACATCAAGGCGCCTACACCTTGCAAACAAACAACCGAGCTGAAAGTGAAAGTAAGGCGTCATCAGCAAAACAGCTTCCTTGCGGCTTTCACTGACCCGCGTCATTAAGTGCACTCACTTCATAGACAACTCGACCAAACAACGACAACATTCACGCCACTGAGCTGGGTTAGCCGCCAGCTCACCTAACTTCTCAAGCCACCGACTCTGTGAGTCGCAAGGGCTCCAGCTGGGGAGAAGAATCCGATCTACAGTGACCAACCCCTTCGTGAACGATTTCGTTTGTCTACGCCAGGTCATCATCTGTCCACCTAGCAACTTGCGCCAATCGGCCGCAGCGTCGGAAAACAGTGTTCGATGTGGCAAACGACTAGCTGACATCCTTAGTACATGACCTAACCATCTAAGTCTGTGCAAGTGTAAGGACTGAACAAAAGAATTCCTTTGTCAGTCAGTGCCAAACACCCGATTCCTAACCTCCTCGTTGCTCACTCGTTGATGCCACCCGATACGAGCGATTAAACGCAAACAACGGTGGTCAAACACCTGAAGACGGTTCACGTCCTCTATCCTGAGCGGCCAGGTTTCGCTGCCGTAAAGTAATACAGCCCTCACTGTTGTCTGATATATGCGACACTTAAGCTTCAGAGAGAAACGTTTCTGTCGTCATCAGATTAATACATCGGATTAGTAAACACCACCCTTGCCTTGGAAATACGCACCCCAATTTCATTCCATACACCTCCGCCGCCACCGCCGCTGATGCAGCTTCCCAGGTATACAAACCGGTCAATAGCCTCTGTTACTTCATTATCTAACATTAAATCTACGTAACCACAGCAATCTTGCAGAAGCACTTTGCATTTCGAGGCTGCAAAACGCATTCCGAAGTACTTAGCAGAACGTGAAATTGCATTCAGCGTTGCTCGGGCTGTTTAAAAGTTGTCAAACAGCAACACCTTATCGTCAGCATAATCAAGATCAGTCAGCATTCCACCAGGTAGGAGGTCCACACCGGCATCATTTGAGTGACGCAAACAGTCCTCCATTATTTCGTCCATGACGAAATTGAACGATAATGGTGAAAGGGGACAGCCTTGACGAACACCGCTCCTGGTGTTGAAACTGTCAGACAGATCACCGTGAACCCTAACCTGAGCCGAAGTATGGGAGTAAAGCGCCGACAGTACGTTCACATACTTGGTCGGTACACCCCTGCGTTTAAGCGACTCTAAAAGTGTAGATCGATCCACCGAATCAAACGCACCCTCATAGTCGAGAAATACGGCAACTGTTGGCCGGCCGTAGACATGAAGCTGCTTCCGAATTTGACGAAGGGTTAAAATGTGTTCTACACATCCCAGGCCAGGACGAAACCCTGCCAGTTCTTCTCTAATGTTTAACTCCCGAACCGCAGTGAGTCGACGAAGTATAACGGAGGCCAGAACCCTAGAACTGACTGAGGTCAAACTGATTCCCCTATGGTTTTCACAAGAGCTCCTGTTACTCTTTTTGAATATAGGAACTATCATCGCTTGACCCCAGCACGGATGGATGGTCTCCACCATCCACACAAGTTGAAACAGCTGAGTCAAGGACTCGACTAACACCTCTCCACCTTTCTTAAAAAGTGCCGGCACGAGATCATCTGGACCGACAGCCTTATTACGTTTGAGAGCCGAGATTCAATTGCGAACCTCAGTCTCACTGGGTGGTTCTAGATCTACCGACCAGGGCGTTACTTCACAAGTTTGTAGAGGCAGCACGGTAGAAGCAGGAGGCCAAATAAATTGACCCTCAAAGTGTTCCGCCCAACACTGTAACCTTCTGGACTTGTTATTAATTAGTGTGCCATCTGCCTCGCTGATAGCTTCACTGCTAGGCCGTCGCCTGGGACCAGTAGCACGGATCAGCTTAAAGAGTTTGCCAGTGTTTCCTGAGGCAAAAGCGGTTTCCATTTCCTTAACATTTCCCACCAACCAAGCCTCACGATCAACCTTTAGACTACGTTTCAGTTTCACACGGATATCTCTTCTAGACTTATTATGTGAACTATCAGGAGGAACCTTCCGTTTGGCTTCTAACAACTCCAGAGATTTCTCTGAAATTCAATGTTTGTTTGCCTCGTGTACCCCTGTGCCTCATGCTACAGTAAATGCTTTCTGAATAGCTTGTGAGATTTGTGTCCAGCAGCTACTATGGTCTTCGAAGAGAGTACCACAAAGGCAGCTTTCGAAGCTAGTTTGATGCTTATGCTTTACCGATAGTAAAGACAATTTCTCAACAGCCAGTCGTTGCTGTTGGTGGGGTCGTTGTCCGGCAAAACTAAGAACAAAACGACAACATACTAAAGCATGATCTGAGTCCAAGTATGTGCTCCAATAAGAACGACAGTCTTGAACACAACCACGCCACCTGTAATTAACAGCTACGTGGTCTATCTGAGACCAGGCCTGATTCGGGGAAGGTGGGCGCCAAGTATAGCAATGACGTGAACGATGTCTAAGACTGGTGCTGGCTAAAAATAGCTTATGCTCAGTGCACACTTGCAGCAATCGCCCGCCATTATCTGACCGATGCGCAAAGGGGATCAAACTATATGTGAAGTCCTTAGGTCGGAGTATAAACAGCAAGGAACAAGGCACATACAACTTGTATGATGAACAAGTGATCAAAAACAAACAAGTGAGTATAATGTAGGCGTACAGAAGTAATTGCGGGCTTTTCACCGTATAAGTCATTGAAAACCGTTACCTCACAAACAAAACAAATTAACAATGATAGAATGCAAGCCGTCGAACGAGATTATTAACCATCTATCGTAAAAGTTTCGGTCAGGTAGTAAATGAGATAGGACGCTTAGATCTAAGGAAAAAAGAACAAGATCAACAGTTTCAAACATTCTAGCAGGTACTTTCAGTTTCGACTATCGAGTCACCAAGTAACCATCTCGTATTTCACGCACTGACCATACTGATCAGCCAAAAGATACATGCAATCAAAATTGCTACAGCATACTATAAACGATTGAGACATATGAGAATGATGGTAAAAAGAACACAGTAAACAAACTCCTGTTGTTGAACCCCTCTTACGGTAGGACAATGACGCTTGCCTTTGCCTTTATTTCACCCATTTTTAGGCCGGCATTTGAATCTTTACACTAGACTTCAAGGAAATATGAAAAACCTACTCAGATGTATGGTATTAATTAAATGTTGATATTCACGTTCGTTTTGCACGTATATACTGATGTAACCTATCGTTGATTATTGAACCGCCTGATAATCCTGCTTCCCCGCCGGTTCCACTACCATGCAAGTTGAATTACTGGTTAAAAATCAACTTGGCCAAAATGGTCTGTCAAACACAAATCAAGCCAGGTAAGTTACCACAGAGATAGGCACAAGATTATTTTAATAATTCCAGAAAATACATAAACATCTCTGAAGGAGTACAGATGGGGAGGAGAGGAATTTAGCTGACAGAATTTGAATATTACTCACAACTCATTGTGACCTTTGCATTCTCGAATATTACATTTTCACCTTCTGACGGATCTTGTAACATTGGCACAGGTACAGACAACCGACCGTCACAGTCTTTTGAGACTCAAAGACTGATTCTAATTCGGTTGCTCGTTCCCTGAAACTGTCTTTTCCACAAAGGAATTCCATAGAAAAAGGCGAATCTGTTGAGATCACTGTATGTCCACTCTGCAATCAGAGCGAAGGTTCATAGACAACTGTTTCGGTCATTCATGACTTCTAGTGGTGTTCGTCAGGGGTGTCCAACACCCACCTTCACGTTCAATTTTGTCACGGACGACATCCTAGCAGGTACATTTGAGGAATCCAGTGAGCTTGATGTTGAGCTTTTTCCTGGCGTTAGGTTAGCCAGCATGGAGTATACGGGATGGCATCGTCTTACATAGTTCCTCTCCAAAGGACATACATAACATGCCGAACAGGGAGCGTGACCGAACTGGTATGTATGGAATGCGCTTCGTACCTTGAAAGTGGAAAGTGCTGTTTCAAGATTGAAGCATTCCCACTCCTATCCTCTTTATTGTAAGCAGTACACTTGGAATTGTGGGCACCTTCACATACTTCGGTAGCACTATCTCGTCAGCCTGTAATATTGCTGGTGAAATATCAGCGAGGAAAGCAAAGGCACCAGTTGCCTTTGCCAAACAGCGTCATCTGTGACGTCGAAAAGACATTCGGTTGTCGCTAAAAGGAAGGGTATATAATGCTCGTGTGCGTTCTGTTTGGCTCTATGGCTCGGAAACGTTGCATGTCAACTGACCGAGCTTCACAGCCTGCAATGGTTCGATCAAGTATTCCGTATGCCATCTGAGCGTTTACTGTACCGGGCATTGTAAACCGAGATCGCCAACAGCTGGGTAAAACCACTGGGTGGTCAAGCAACAACTTGGTCACGAACTGTGATTGCGTCATTTAGCAAAACGGGTATGTGTCACTTACTTGGTTGGAGTCCTCATTATCATTCAAATCGTTGACTAGAAACGCTATCCACGTGTGCCGCAATCGATGGCATCCAAACCATTTTCAGTTCTTCCGTTTTTTGGTAGTTTTTTTCTTTCGGGATATTCCACGTTTATTGTTGAGGTGCGCGGCGACCCGAAACACAGTAACTTTTGGTCAGGCTCAAGGCCCTTTGTGATGAAGATCATGACTGCACTCTCAGACTTTTCGGCTGATCGCCTTTCGCTTAGTTACGCCTAGTTACCGCTTGTCTGTGCCCCCTCTCTGTGCGATCTGGCAATTTTAGCATTACCCTAAAACGAATGCGTTTTTAAATGACATCTAGGTCGTGCTTAAAGTGAAATCAGTTGCGCAGTAGTCAACACGCTTGCCTCATGAAAGTGTGGCCGATGTTCAAATCCCGACCTTGGCATGAAGATGCAACAGTGTCGAGCTCTAACAAAACTGAAACTTGAATGCAATGCTTCAACATCACCATCATCATCGTCATTGGCATAGGTATGTGTAACTGCAACTGAGCTTCGAGCTCAGCATGAATCAATCTTCGGTGATCCATTCTCTTCCACGTGAGGTCAATTGCCAACCGGAATAACACGTTGTATACCTATGCTGTACACTCACTGACTGCTTATTTTATAACTACAGAATATTAAAAGAGAGGACAACAAAAAGGTACAATTGCTCGAAGTCATTGTTAAGGAGAGTAACTGTCATAGAGTCAGGAAAATGGGGAAAAACCCTCGCTTAAAAACAAAGGTAGGAAAGGGATGGAAAACACTTACTAGGAGAAAACTCATCTAACCTTAACTCAAGTTATTGATGTTACGTGACTAGATCTCATAAGTCGGACCAAGTCGACATTAATGATTACTATCCACCACCCCCAAACAATCCATATGAATGTGTTGTACTAAGCCTGATGATGAAACACTGAAAACAACTTTGTTCGCAACCAATTTCACCTCATGACTAAACACAAAAAATCAGTGAAAAGATGTTCAATAAACCTTACGCACAAATAGCTGAGTTACAAGCTAGAGAACAAGACGTCTGGAAAATGCTTCCACGCGGTTTTCACTGTCCTGCTCCGATGGATTTCCTTGGTTCGAATAGATTGCGTTCGTTTTTACAGTGTTCTGTTTTAAAATCGAACAACTTCGCCTATTGAAGTTAAACAAGTAACCCGTGTAAAATTGGCACCCTGAAGTGGGCCATATTCATCTATATTAACGAGGCGCGAATAAGTTATAACACAAGTATACTAATCGTTCCCATCACAAGCGATGCTCAAATGGTCGGTGGTCTAATAGATGAGCGTTGGTTCACAAAATAAAAAGGTTCGGGTTCGGACTTTGTTCAGACTATACTCACTCGATAAGTGCACACAAGTACGAAGCTGATCGTGAAGTGTCTGGTTACGGGTCAGTACTGCACGATACACTACACGATTCATATTTGTCACAGTATCCGACTGGTGTGCGAGAACAACAAAATAACATGAGACCAGCTTTACACGGACGTAGTGTTGTAAACTCTTCTAAACGATGCGCTGATTCGTCCTTGCTATCGCAATGCGCTTGGCAGAATTCGGATTCTTCTCCCGTTACTAATCCACACGAAAATCTCCGTCCCGAAAAGTACTGCGACTGTTCCCGTATACACTCCCAAGACAAGCCAAAAGACGCGTACAAAAAAGAGCTTGTTCCGCCCCAAAACGTGTGAGACTAAGGCGACAAGGGTAAAGTACTTATAGGGTGCGCAGTGGCCATAACAACACTCCCGAACCATAAAAAGAGAAGGATATTTATCGGGGAAAAATAGTTAGGGTCATTAATGGGCACAACGGAGTAAAAAGTCTGACGGGTAAAAACTAGTCAAGGCCACCCTCTCGGCCGCTCTGAGCAGGTCCGCCAACTAGGACAAAGTCAATCGTTTTCTTTCTTTCTCACGGCGGAGGCGCCTTGGGACGGTAACAGGGTGGACGCCCTAACAAGTAGGAACGAGATCATTTGGATGCACCACAAAACAGTCTAGGCAAACATAGTGCGTGGTCCATGTCCGAAAATCATTCGTGAGCAAATACAACAATATGATCAGATATACTGACTAGTCGACTCAGACATAAGCTGCTACGTAAGCGATTTTACCATCACAATGCGCTGATGTACACAGTAGCTGATTCTTTTCGTTTATTTTTGGCATCAGCATTCGTGATGCTTTGTTATAGAGCGTTACAGGATTTACTATGACATTACTCAAATTGGTGAGCTAGTAAAAAGCACTAATGATAATTCCTACAGGCAAGTTTGTAAGTGCGCAATTCTGCAACATTCCAAATATTCGGAATATGCACGCAATACTCATAACTACAAGGTCGGTAGAAATACCACGGTCAAATAAAAACAAACAATCTCAATTGGATTACTCACTTCGTTGGCGACATCACCGACCATATTCATACCACGTTTGAGAAACCGAGTGCCAGCGAAGTGCCTACTTCTACGACCGATTAGAGTTAGACACAAAGGGGCTCCGCAAGCTGACAAGACAGCCTGGCTTACGGTACCGTGACAAAGTGGCATGAACCAATCCGGTTGCAAATCAGCAGCGTCCGCGACGTGTACACGGCGATCCGAGCGAAAACGCAACGGGATGAGATGCCAGTTCCATACAAAACGATCATTGGGCAATGACTTCACAGCCCACACTTGACCCGAATTTCGACTAACCGAGTTAACGACCTAAACGGACAAATATACCATTGACTGATTTCAGAATAAAACAGCAAATGGTGATATACCGCTGTTGTTGAGAAAAAACAACGGAGACTGTAGTTCGGTTGGGCTTCACTGCAACAAGATAAAAGACAACGGATCAACCAAAAATCAAAAGCAAGTAACTGAACAGATTAAAAGTCAGCATACAAGAGCAAACTAAACGAAAGATCCCGTAGAGAACCTTCCCGAGGCTTACCGGCTTTAAATTATATTGTAAACTATGCGTCAAATCGTAGGTGTAGCTGAAGTAAAAATTATTAGCCAGGTCGATACTGTTGAACAATTTTAAGTAGCGCAATTCATCCGCCATTAGGCGATTACGATTGAGCGTAGAATTGTAACGCAGAACGAACGATGGCAGACCTTCCGAAGCAGGTGGATTAACCAAGCTGGGCAAATCATGAGAAGATTTGGACGTGGGCAATGCTCTAACCTTGGAACCTACACAGTTGTTGGTCTGGCTTCCACAATTATGAGCTTCTGTTCCAGGTATGTATATCGTTGAAGTCTCCTCTACCTATAAATCAAGAACAAAAAAAAAACAGAAAACCAAAGGTGGCGTGGTGAGCGGAGAAAAAAAGTTAGAGCAACAGGTCTACGACATAGAAGCAAGCATTGAAGAAAGACAGCGCATGTTGATGATAAGACGAGTCCCTTACAAAGATCAATCCCTAGCAGTGACCACTTCTGTATAAAAAAAAGCCCATATTCTATGGAGAACTTATATCAAAACCCTTACAGCGACTGCTGTTGCAATCAACAAGTCCAAAATAACGCAACTACAGCAGTACTTTCGATCAGACTGGCTACCGTGCCTCCAGTCTGTTCACATTGTTGTCAATTCCGAAAAACCAGATGATAGCCCCTCCGATTCAAACCATTATCACCAATGGTTGCATAAAAATTATAAGAGCTACATAGAGGATGACGCCCATTTTTAAATATTTGAGTAAGGCAATGTGAGTTTCCCTAAAATAAAAAAAACTTCCTGGAGCCCATAATAAAGTCAGTAATATTTAATCCCATAACTCAAGCCTACAACGTCGTAGTTTATTTGTTCAGGGCTGGCTCGATAATGATGAGTTAAAGTACCATACATGAAAAATTAAGTTTCAGCGAACAGACTGTTTTCGATAAATTCTCCTCGTTGGCTGGTACAATTTATCGAAAACAGTCTGTTCGCTGAAACTTTGTTTTTCATATCTGAAAGTATCATACACCAGAAATGCAATCAAAACGCACAGTCTAGTCACTTTCCACACCCACAGGTATTGATTCGGAGTTGTGATTGAGAAGAATCCGAAATTCTTAAATATAATGAAATATAGGCGTTTGGTACCACCATTCTGGTATGTAAACTATAGTCAGCTCATTTCTTAGATTGATCTTCCGGGGAACCAAGTCCATGCTAGGCCGTATTTTACGATATGAAACAAAATGGCTGAAATGTGGAACAACAGATGATCAAATTTCTCGATGTAATAGCCACCGTAGTGAATCCCGAAAGTTCATCTAGTTAACGGCATTACAAAGCGGAACTTGTTTGCTCACAAAGGATTAGAAAAATCGACTGGAAGATATCAAGTAAAATTCAAAACACGGAATGAAAGAAAAACTACATATATGAAAACTCACATGCGAGTTAGATGGATCGTTAATTCCAGACTCAAAAAAACCCACCGATCAATTCGGCTGTTAAAGCACTAACTAGGACTGTGCAGAAACTCAGACAACCTGTGAGCAAAGTGACATCAGTAACATGTGATTTAAGGTCGAAATTCATCGGAAACACATGAACCTCACGGTTGTTGCTATTCATGAGATATGCTTACCCAGAGATCTTCGGTCACATAACCTACTATGAGAACCGCAGACGCGGAAAACTATATTCAACAACTCGTTCACGAGTTAGTTGCTCTGTCAATTTTAGACTCAGCGAAGTCTTGCAGATCAGTGCGGACCATTAAAGGCCTACTAATTATGCCACCTCATCTTGTAAAACATTCCACGTTTGAAGGATTGCCTAAAATCAAGAAACCAAGAGACAGAACAAATATATACGCTGAGATGCATTCTAATACGCATTCAAAATAGAAGTCGGACTTTTATTTGAACAAGTGACGGTAGTAAATATTTAACGCCCTGTTTGTCCACACATTCCACAGAGAAATCAGTAGCGGAGTAAATCAAACTAACCGTTCTTACCGGGGCGATAAAGAGAAGAAGCAATGCAAAAATGAATATGTTTTTGACTGCTCGAGCTCGTTCATTTTCATCTTGTGCCGCTGTCTCGCTCCTCAAACACTGTCCACTGTGTCCATCCTTAGCCGCCTATTAACGCAATCTTTAAATCTAAGTCTACAGTTGAAGCTGTTGGTTTGTCGTTTCTACATAAGACGTCAGTAGATTAGAATGAACAATTTTTGGTCAACTGTCTACCTCGGAACTCTGAGCATGCAGGTGGGTCTGACAATACCCGGTCTACCGTGTAAAGTTCTTTTCATTCCTCGAGTTTTTCCCGTATATCAAGATGCGGTATTGTATTGTGCAGCCAGGCCAACTTTCCTACTTTCAAAGATGTTCTTTCCGTGATGTACGCGGTAAGTTTTAAGTGAGTTTGTGCTGCCCGATGTGCATGGTGGAGAGAACCCAAGAGCTGCTTTCCATATTCTATGATGGTGGGATGTATGTGTTGCATCATTAGCAAGCGTAAATCCGAGACCAACCGAACTTCTCCGATGCACCAATAGGCATTTGGAAACCATTGAGTCCCGCTTACCGGTATTGTGATCGATGAAAGACGCGAGAAGCGTCTTTAGGGGGGGGGTTAGCTCTTTTTCCCACGGAGTGATAGACCACTGTTCAGGTCTTATCAAATCAGTTGATCAGGGGACTTTCATACTTAAAATCGCCAGCTGAGTGATGATTCGGAGAGCTTCAACAGCAATGCCGAATAATACTCAACGCTCTGGCCACCGCCATTGCATCATTTCGAGCTAATGGAATTGTTCACGTCACCTGGCAAAATAAACCAGGGCACTATATGCGGAGCAAGTGAAATCCAATCTCGTGAATTCTTGTTACCCGTCCGGCGTCAAAACAATTTCTCACCAGAGAACATCTCATAGCGGTGGAAGAATTGGGAAGAAATGAGAACATTTCAATTTCTAAGCCTGATGAAGGTGTTGGTATCGTGTTGCTTAACAAAGCATACTATATTAACAAAATGTACATTAATTAGAAGATCACAATAAGTTTCAGAAAATGGATATTCAAAAAGATAAAACCCCTCAGATTGAGAAAGCAATATCGGAATCCCTACGGTGTTTGAAACACAGTAGAATTATTGATTCGGTTACATTTGAAAGAACTCACCCCACTAGTACCATGGTTTTCAGGCTGTACGGGTTACCTGAAGTTCACAAAGTTGGGGGTACCAATCAGATTAATTTTAGACATGTAAAACTCTTCATACCACTCACTGACCAAACGGTTTTCGCGAGTACTAGATCTCGTCAGGTTAAAACTTTCGACGCGCAGCATACGCGATTCTTTTGATCTTGAGAATGTAACTAAAAATCTCAATTTAATTGGGCAATCTGTGTTTCTCACAATGTTTCATCGTTGTTTACCAACGTCTCGTAAAAAGAGATCATAGATTATCTACGAGATTATATCGAGGGTAGTGACAAAGATATTCAGATACCATCAATCGAACTCATGCAATTACTCTATCTGCCCACTTGAAACGTACCGTGTAGGTTCAACAAAAGAACGGTGTCGCAATGGGATCGCCATTGGGACCATTGTTTACAGATATTTTCACGGCGAAATTGGAAAAGGAACAACTGATTTCAGCGGTAGATCAATGCAATTTTTAAGGGGGATGTTGACGACACCCACTGTGTACTCCATAACAACCTGAATTCGACCGAAATCTTGACTGGATTCAACTCCGCATACCAAAATTTGACACTTTCGTTGGGGACTAAAACGAATAGCCAATTAACCTATTTGGATGTACGTTTGCGTCGCCGCGCTGATGGCTCAATTCAGTGCGAACTACACAGAAAGAGTACTTGGAATGGTCGGTACATTTATTCCAGTAGTTTTGTACCATTCACCATGAAATCTTATTAACTG
>JTDE01001806.1:1842-16363 GCA_014338405.1 Paragonimus skrjabini miyazakii | reverse complement strand
TCATAACGTCATCTGCCAGTTCGAATCCTTGAAGTATGTAAGCCTGCGGAATGACTGATGGTCCGTCCAGATAATGTAACTCCGACCTAGTAAGTAGTGTTGATAGCATTTCATAAAATGTGCCGGTGCCGGCATTTCTTTTAGTAGCAGTACAGTAGTTTCTGGAATCTTTGTTTACATATCGATTACTATAAGCAACGACATAATCTCCCCGTCTTGACCAATCCACGAAAGTATCGTTCCAACCGTTACATCACTTGGGTCGATGTCGAGAGAGGACTTCCTGTCAAATGATCGTGTGCCCGGGGATATTAGAGAAGGGAGAAGACGCAAAGTCACTTTTAGGGTAATCCGAAAGCTTCTCCACATTGTTAGCCTCAAGAAAGGCTTATTCTTTTAGCTCAAGGCATGAAGTAGTGAGGCAATGTAAATCGGCGACAGACGATCGACAATACATTGCCACTTCCGGAAAAATGTGAAGTTCGTCGATAGTATTCGGAAAAGATCAGAAGTGCACCTGCCCTATCCTTCTTGGGATCGTTCGAATGAACCCCCCAAAACCAGGTGCCCTGGGCATGCCACTACGTGATGCACGAGGGCTTCAAATCAAGACCCACCTCTATTAAGCGCCTCAAAACCTGCTCCAGGTTATCAAGATGCTTACCCTTCAATTTTCCGTGGGCACTCACATCATTCGGATTAATCAGACAAGCATGGAAATGAGTTCACGTAAAAACTTGTGTGTCAGACGATGAAAGATGGATGGAATGCTAGAAAGATTCAAGAGGCAATTATTGAAATTCGCAAAGACTGATGAGGACTGTGAAAGTCGTTGGGCTCAATGGTCCCCCTCGGCCTCGTTTTCCCAGTATTTTGATGCTAGATCTGGGATGCTGAAACAACTCGTCCTTCCCAAGGCGTCAAGGTCACCAGGGAGAGGAGGTGGAAGGGCATCTGACTTTGGTGCCAGAGTAGGACCGTAGGAATCAACGCATAGGCAGAGGTTATCACCTTTCTTCTCCATCACTACTACCGGAGGTAACCACAGGGACTGTGACGATAAAATGGTATTTTTTGACATCTCCTGGACTTCTGCCTGCAAGCGAATCGGTATCCTACGTAAAGTCAGCGGAACCGGTGGTGAGTATCCCAGTACACATTCGGGGTCTCAGAAGGTTCGTACGATCCGAATCATTATCACTCTAGGCAAAACCGCCTGATTACTGTATGATGACCCATCTCAAATATCTCACAGTTCGACGACCACAACATGATCTGGCTGGTAACATCACCTGGCAGTCTCGATAGCAATCGGTGCAGAGCCTGAATAAAGTGTTAGATCACTATCAATAACCTTACCCGGTTAAAAACGCAGTAAAATATCCCCAAGAGAAATCCTTAGTACATATTTCCTTAAATTGAACCAACAGATTAACTGACCGAGCAGATCCATTCTTATAATGAAATCAAACAGGCGTAAAGTTGTGATAACTAGTGTATGCATTAATCGTTTCTCAACTACTTCCAGCCACGTGATAGATACATCCTCGGTCACAACCAGAGAACTGCTAGATGCGGTGAGGCGTTCACTACCAATATCATCTTGTGGCTGCCCAACAACTGATACAAAACAAGGGACTTAACTAGTGTGCACGAGACTCCAGTGCCTACTGGTATTAATAGTGTAACATCACAAATGACCATATCAATCAGTGATAAGAATAATGACATTGGCGAATGTTTTCGACAATTTATCTTCAAGCCGTTACAATTATATGAGAGGTTAAAAGACTCATGAGAAACTATTGCAGTGGAGTTGAGCGATCGTAACATACTACTCAAACAGCTGCTATTCAGTAGTAGGATCGGAGCATATATTTTGACATGCTAAAAGCCGCAGGAAAAGTGCAGGAAGGAAAATCAGAGTGCAGTATCACCTATAGGAGTCCCTGCTACTTGATGAAACTGAGCACTGACGTCTGCGGCAGCCGGGACGGCCTGAGGCTGAATACCGCGTGCAAATGAGTGGTTTTGTTTCAGGTTGTGTTTCAATGCTTAACCCCTGTATTGCTTCGTCGAATAAACAACCCTTGTGCCATCCGCGTTCTTGGATCACAACACTATGACCACAGGGTTCTGGTATATCCCATCTCTATGGACTATCGAAAGTCCACAAGCCTGGTGCACCGGTTCGCCCAATGCTCGATGAGATTAATTCGCCTTACCATGCAACGGCGAAGTGGCTAGTGAAACTGCGTGAACCTATCAGGAAGACTACTGTTCTGTTCAGTCTACGTGAATTTGTCGAGTACGTACAGGACGATAGTGTGAACTCTCAGAAATCGTGTTCATTGGACGTAGTATGGTTATTGACAAACGTACCGCTGCTAGAAACTGTCAACTGTATATGTGACTACGTGTTTAAGACCGGACTAGATGTCGGGTTACCAACACTGAAATTGGAAGTGCTTCTGCTCCGATGCATATTCAATGTACAAATACCGTTCAGCGGTGTGCTGTATCGACATACAGATGGTGTGGCAATGGGATCTGTGCTCGGACCTCCCCTGGCCGATATATTCACGGGAAAGTTTGAACGCACCGCGCTTCAATCCACCATCCGCCAGTTCAGTTAATACCACTGATACGTAGACGATATATTTATCGTAGTTAGTTCAGATATTAACATGTACACAGTACTCGACACATTCAATCGCGCCCACCAGACAGTTAGGTTTACACTTGAGGAGACTGGAGGCGATATACCGTACCTAGATGTTCGTTTACATCGACGAACAGACGGAACTATTCAACGCAGGATTCATCGCAAGAATACACGGACAGGTCAGTACGTAAACTTTCGCAGTTTTGTACCCCCGAAACAGAAGAGAAATCTTGTGCGCTGCCTGATTGATAGAGCATACAAAATTTGTTCAGCGGATACGTTAGCAAGTGAACTCGGATTCATAAAGAACATGATAACGGCTATCCGGAACGATTTATCAACAAAAACATGATCAGAAGGTCACCAAAACCTGAAGTGTATGACGTAAAAAAGAAGCCCATGTCTATTCGAGTGCCGTTCAGATGTAACAACGTCGTAGAATGGCTGATAAATAGGCTCAACCAGCAGGCAATCAGCAGGACATATGTCACGGTTGAACTCCGCATCCAATTCACCACATCCCCAGTTCTCAGATTTTATAACAAAGATAGACTGACAGTTCAGATCTTATGTATGTGTATCTACTCTTTCACCAGTTTCTGTGGAGCAGATTATATTAGTCAAACGTCAAAACAGCTTTCGAAACTAATCCGAGAAAACTATCCAGTGGCTGGGCCATGGAGAAACACGACCAATCAACGGTTGAAGGTGGGCACCAACCAAACGCTGATCAAGCCTCTCAAGTGGTATATCGCGTGTCAAACAATCAACCAAAGGCCATCCGACTGAAAACACTGTACTACCGAGGATATCACAATCAAGCTGCTTGACCCGGTGTTATGTCATCAAAAGCGGTTTGCCCAGGCGCTGCATCTACCATGGCCACAAAACCATCGAATCGCTGACCAACTTGCACGGTCAAATCAATGGACGAGCGTGACGTAATAGATAAATCAATCCATCGCTCAATCATTGACCAGAGACTTAGTTTCTCTGTAATGAGTCCGACCGATATCTCAATCTAACTCTGTTAACTCCTAAGAGCTGCACCGGCCTGAATTGGAATTACCGAAAATATATGCTCGTTTGTCTTTATTCTCATTACCTTAATGGACACATTTGAAACGCTGAAATTAATCATTGATGAATTTCAAGAGTATGACAACGAGGACGTAAGTGTGATGAAGACGGGTTACTGTTTCAACGAGTAGTCACTGTCCTTCCGCAGACTCGGGATGGACAGTCGCTCCCCCAAGATCCACGTCGACGGGATCTCTACGGTCTAACAGTGCCCGCTGAAGATTAGGTCGCAGAAACCTACGTGTTAGGAGCATATCTTAAATCTCGCCATAACGCGAGTAACCGTAGTAACTGGTAGGCGCCCATTAGAGTTACGGTGAAGCTGATCCGATGAAAACGATTCCGTAATCAAAGTTCTAGCATACCAAGCCGTTACTGGAATATGAGTCAGCGCGGGACATATTTAAGTGCGCTCACGTGGATCCCAATTTAACTGCCAATATACAAACAGTGGTTCTACACGTAAACCAGTAAAGCGTCTAGTAGTCAAATACATTGCTCGTTTGGAATGTTTGGTCAGTGTTCTCACTGTACAACAGGCAGTTTCGTTTACGAGTAGTATACTACCTACAATTCAAGAACAAAATGGCAAGCCACGACGCCAGGAAGACAACGGGCCGGAAAAGACTATCCGAATAGTGTGTACGCGATATGGAGGAAGTGCCACCGGGGCGAATAACAACGTACTGCTACCCAATGTGTGTGAATGCATGTCAGCCATGCAAATGAGCGTACGTGTTCGTAGTCCCATGTCTAACATAACCTGTTCGAGAGTTCATGCAATAAACGAATTTGCGTATTTTACGGTCACAACAGTGCTAGGGGGCGGGCAACTGGGAAACGTTTCAAGTTGCGTTATCCATTTGAGGTTATTCGTGCCAACCATCAGCGTTGGTGTTCAGTGGGATTCGGTTATAACAGTGACCAGATCACAGAACGCTGCTGAATTAGCGAATTGGATGCGGCATCCATCTTCTCCACCTCATCGGTCAACAGAACCGCTAAATCAGAGCAAGAAGTATAACAGCTAAGGTCGATCACGACAACAGGTAAAACGACACTCCCGCCAGTGATTACAGTTTGCGACCACATACCTCGACGTCCATAGCCAATGACACTCATCATTCTGCAGACCCCAATCAGGCAGATAGATATGGCCAATGAAGACCAAAGTTGACGTTCAAAACGTCAAACTGCAATGCTAAAGCGTGGGAAGTCTACTACTTAGTTTCTGCT
Organism: Paragonimus skrjabini miyazakii; assembly: GCA_014338405.1. Lineage (NCBI taxonomy): Eukaryota > Metazoa > Platyhelminthes > Trematoda > Plagiorchiida > Troglotrematidae > Paragonimus > Paragonimus skrjabini miyazakii. The sequence goes on along the minus strand of JTDE01001806.1, from coordinate 11,382 downwards.
CGGCTGCATTCAGAACGCACAAACAAGATACAAGGTGGTAGGCGCCGCGTAAGAATGCGTGAGACGTGCCCGAGCTGCTGGGAGAATAGGGACTTTGTGATTACTTGCATCACTTGTTTCAAGCATTATCCGACATGGAAGCGTGCAACAGTTAGGAGCGCGTTTGTCCATGAAGATTGCCGACAGCTACAATAAATTTTATGGCATACATGTACCTTTCCAGAATCACATTCATCGTTTCCATGCTAACTGCCGGCTGGGGTCAAAGTAACATCAGATCAACCACAAGTAAAAACCTTACTGTAATTCCGATTGACTAACATCGCAAATAAATCACTTACTGGTACACAGTAGGGAAGTTGATTAAGATAAGTTGAACATCACTCAGGCTTGACTGCAGCTGCTGCATACTCACAGATAAATTTATCACTATAGAACGACCAATCGCATTTGAACTAAATACTCTGGTGTTTTATCCTGGAAAAAAGAAGTTATGGAATAACGAAAGAGATCCCAACAGTCAGAAAATCGAACACGTCACTCAGCTTTCAACATATAAAAGAATGATCTGACACACAAACCTTGAAGATCTTATGTTCATTTATTTGTGCCACGAGACGACATTTTGTTATCAGGATGAGGTAATAGCCCCTCAAAAAACGCACCACGCCAACAACGCCGTAACACTTTGTGGATAGCACGAGGGAGCGTTCGGCGGTTCCCGAACTCAGAGCAAGAGCTGCAGCATGCTGAAGTTGTCGTGCTGCTTGTGACTGATAGGTAATAGTCGGATCTGATGGGTTATGAAGATTGACTGTCTTCGGAACTGAATCAGTAATGGGTCCATGACGTTTCCGAAAAAGCCCTCCAAATCGAAACCAGCCACTGGACTGTGAACGTTCGAGACACTGGGCAGGTGTGCCAACATGAGGCTCCGCGAGAGTCTGCTAGAATGAGCAAAGTTCGAAGGCCTTGACAGATGTTACAATATACAAAAGTACAACGCGCTTGCCACCATCAAAGCTGGATAAATCCATCTTTTGGAGTCACCTGGTAATTCAACGCACGAGTGTGGTGTTACAATAAAGTAGCATATGGGCTAGAAACTATCACAATGAATAAACTTAATGAGAACCCACAGAATAAGTGAAACTCACATACATGACAACGCCGAAATCACTTGTTAGCCTTCAATCGCAAACAGAATACATTACTTACAGTTGCATCTACGCATTCGACCTTTAGGTGGTAAGATTCTGCAAGAGAAACCACCAGAAATATACGTCAATGATGAGATCCTTGAAAGAGTAACCGCGCTCCAGTGGTAGTTCTCGTACGAAGTTTCCAAATTTCACTGCATTTCAACAGTTTGCAATGTGAGAACAATTTGTAACGAAAACCCCGTCTGGCACAACTCACCATATTTAATCGAATCCGTTCAAACGTATTCCTACATCTTCCACTGACTACCTGTACCAGTGACTGCTCGTAAGCACGCGGCCTTACAATGGTTTTGTTTTCCCTTATTTGGCCCACGTTTTGCACAAACCCATCAGTCTAATCATTGAATTAACTATGAGTGAATCAATAGTCCATTTGTTTGGAAGCGATTGTGACCGCCCATCAAATTCTTTATGGGGGCTTATGATTATTGCTACTACTGTACGAAGAGCTCAAAAAGTCAATGGTCAGCCGTTTATTGAAAACGTGAGTAGACAAAAAGCCGAAAATTAATCAACCAGGTACTACTGAAAAAGCGACAGGACAATATTCAACAACGTTTCAAACACCTGAGGCAAACACAGCTACTTTTTTGAAAACTACGCTAAGGTAAGACGACAGTAATCAGTGCGTTCAGTAGCCCACTTGTTGAAGTTTGAGTAATATACGGAGGATGAAAACATTTCCGTTAACAAAGGAAAAAACTGTTGAAAGTAACCAAAAACTCACCCGGCTAGCAGCTTGAATAATATGTAAGAGTCGAGCGATATCCGACCTGGTGTACACGTGAGAGTCTTCAACGATATGCAAGCGCCAAATTCGATCGAAAATCGTTTCGTTTTCAACGACAGCCATAGATGTGCCATTTTCTTGTGCATTTTCTTCATTAATTAAATTATCATCAAGCGGAACAGGAGCGCGGACAATTTTCAACACCCGATAATGTTGCTCCTTCAAGTCCGAGCCGACAAGGTATATGTGACTTGGTGTTTCATACACATTGATAGTTTGCATCCAGTTTATGTATGGAAACTCCATTCTTCGGCCGTAACACGCAATATGGCCGCAAGCACTTGTCTTTTGGCTGTAGTTTTCAAATATACGCATCAAAATGTACTTGATATCTGCAACATTTTGTGTCTACTCCACGTTACTCATAAGAATGAATCTTTTCAGATGATTTCGGAGTATAAGAGAGCTAATTTGGAGTTTAACTTTCAGCATTTAAAGTATGGATAGACGTGCTACTGCTTCGAACCTTTCTGGGTAGCACTGGTGAGAGTGACGGTAATCAACCTAAATTATATACTATTGCGTAACGTTCTTGCAAGAAGCACTTGTAAAAGGCGAATCATTGTCCATGGACAACTGCAACATATATATAAATACATTTTCAGGTGTAAGCCCTGCATATGAGTAGTTGGGTCGGCTTTAACGGTTCATCTGATAAAAAATGTAGCCGAAAATCAAAGCTCCAGTCACAGTCGTAACCATCCATCACCTATGACGTCAAAGACATCTGCTCGTCAGTCAAAATCAAGAGGTACATCACCTCGAATCGTTTAACCTTTCAATTTTCCTGTAAATCCTGGCCAGTTTGCGCAGATAACTCTCAAAAAGTGTTCTCCTATTACCAGTAGTCCTTTAAAGTTGTATTGCACGGTGATAGCATTGCATAAGCTAACTCTTTACCCAAACTCTGGTGGCTAAAACACGTTCTGCGAACACTAGCCCATCCTTGCTGCATTCTGCATTTTTCATAGTCTGAGCCGGGCGGGAAAAGGAAACTAGAAAATAGCTGTAAGACACACATTAGGGGGGACCTAAAATCAAGGCTTAGGGGTATAACCGGCTTACCAGGTGGTCCCCCAAGGACTAACGGATTTATTAATAGACAAAATTTAATTTTGCAACAGTTCGGATTTTCAAAGTTGTGTGGAAAAGCTGTGGAGCCGAAGAAGCACTCAATGATGAGTATCCATGGGCGTAAAACCCATGGCTAGGGGGGCCGTAAATCGTAGTATTGCAACCGTGTGGAGTTGCAACGAATGCACTGGCCAGTTCGGACTAGTAGACTATCATTATCACAACAGATTGTCGGAACAGCGCTGGGGACGAACGGAGAGAAACCGGATAGTTTAAAATTTCTACATCCGTGCAACACAACGATTATTTGTTTGACAAGACTTCTTCATGTTCAAGAATCTGGGTACGGACAGTCCGCGCTACCTTATCTATCAGTTTGTTTGGGTCCAATATATCTTACAATTCTCTTTGATTTCTTTGCCAGGATGGGAAGTGGACTTAATTTATCTTTTTTATCCTGCACAAATTATGTTGAAGCCTACATACAGGATGAGATGTAGCCATGGGCACACCAGCTCTGGCTGCAGTCTACATCAACACATGTCCTTCCTCGCTGGTTTATGCTGTCTCCCGTTCCCTCCTACCAGTAAAGAATAATTCCATTTCGTTTCCTTGAATGACGAATCTTACTTTTAATTTCAACCCACCAGTTGACTGATTAGTCCAGAGAAGCTGTATTCGATGTGCTTCCAATCGTACACTATCCTGTCTTATTCAATCGTGTGTAAACTGTTGTCTGCGTCGATTCGCAACATCCAGAACTAAGCTTTGCACCAACTGGGCATGTTCTTCTAAACACTCTCGTTGCTAGTTCAGAAAAAACTCGAAAGCACACAGTAGGTAGAGCACAGTAGATAGGAGGAGCCACAAAGTTGAAACGTCGAAAGCCGTGGGCACACTGGCGCAAGAACTTACAGAGTTTGGATTCTGGGTGGAAATCACCTTGTGCGCCTGACTGAATCAAAATGCGTTAAAGAGATAAAATCATATATACACGGAACTGGCAATGTCTAGGGCATAAAAGAAAAAGTCAACAAAGCATAATGTCAGAATTAATTACGCTCACTCAGTTATAGTGCCACTGCGCTTTTATTAGAACACATGATGTTCGGACTGTGTGCAACACTACCGAGTTTTTCATATACTACGTTTTAACTCAACTGAATATTTTTTTTTGATTGGAGGTCCCAAAATCCAATCTTCGCACATACCACGCATCTGCCTCACTTGCTGCTCACGACGGAAGTCAACCAAATACGGAGATGGTATCTTCGACTTACAAACAAAAACCTTCGCAGCAGTTTAACTGGCCATCCGCGTCAGTGACTACGCCTTCGGGTTTTGCTTGTACTCACTAGTGTTGACGTCTCACCGACCTCCAAAACAGAAGTCTCGCTTGCGATCAAGTTCTTAAAATGTCACAAGGCACCTGGCCCAGGTGAACTCTCCCAGGCCCTTTCTGTATATGATGGTTCAGCTTTAGTGAGGTAGTTGACGGCTCTGCTCCAGAAACTCTGTATCAGTGAAACTGATCCAACTGACCGTCCCAATTTCAAAAAAGGCCCACGCTACCTGTGGCACATAGAGCAAATTGAAATGCTTATTATCAAGCCCTCAGAGGGGAAGAAGAAAGGCCCCCTACAGCTTTCGAGGTCTACAGACGTTTGTACCAGCCTCGTCCGATCCCATTTGGTGTGATAAACGGCTTTTGACGGACGAATGGCAATACAATAGTGGGCGAACGATGAGAAGACACCTTTGTTTAAGTTGGTAATATCGCTGTGAGTGGAAGAAATTCCGCCAAACATGACCCCAGTCTTCGGAAGTCCTTAGAGGTAGCCAAGAAACATCAATTGGCTTTTAATGAACTAAAAAGCATCATCGTTGCCGAATAGATCAAACCCTTGGGTAATGAGGTGTCAAAAAAACAGAGTCAAACAGGATCCGGATCGACTAAAACTTCTACGATAACTGTCCCCTTCTTTTGACTTGAAGTCACAGCAGCAAATGGCGGGACTATTCGCCTCCTATTCACGGTGGATGTTTTACTTCTCTGGAAGGATCCACATACTTGTGCGAAATAACATATTCCCTCCGCCCACTGAAGTCAAAGAGACTTTTGAGGCTCTAAAGGGCGAGTTGTCTAAAGCCGTTATCTCCACTATTCAGTAAGAAACCCTTCTGGTCATCGAAACAAACGCCTCCGATGTTGCGACCGCAACCAACTTGAATCAAAATGGTCGGCCAGTAGCTTTCTTCTCGTGTAGTCTGTAGCAAAGTGAACGGCACTACTCCGCTGCTGAGAAGGAAGCGTACGCTGCTGTGAAATCCATGTGCAAATTGGAGCATCTTTTATTCCACATCTACTTTAAACTTGTCACCGATTCACATCCTGTCGCTTTAATACACGACTATCAACACAGAGAACTTTATGAATGATAAAACTGAAATTTGCGTATTGGAACTCTCACGGTTCAAGATCGACGTTGCGTGCCAGCCTAATAAAAATAACCGAGCAACAGGGGTACTTTCACACAGGAGGTGACCACAACAAGCTCCTTCTGTTTTGAATTCTTAGGAGGAGGAATCTTGTGCACAGCCGTTTAGTAGACTTTGGGACGGATAACAAGGAATACGGATTCCGTGTAATCGTAGTGCTCACAACACCTGTGCTTGTGTTTGGAGGGTCAGTCGTTGAACTGTCGTCTATAGAAGCGTTTCTACTACAGTTACAGGAACCTGAGTGAGCACTGTGGCGCGGAAACCACAACTGTAATCTCAAATTGTAGCTTGCCATCTGCTACGATCTTGACTATGGTCTTAATACGCTGGCTATGAAGCCCCCTCCCTTGCAGAAAGCGATCGAGAGACACGCCTTTTAAAAGGGCGTTGGCGGATTTCGAAGCCACTGTTTTTCTAAGCAAACTTCCGGGCTGAGCATGGTAGGTAAGGTTACCAAGAGGTCAAGTGACTTTTTGGTTGACTTAGGGCGCAGCGTGCTCGCGAACACAAGGTTTGTGACATTCGGGAAGGACTGACTTAGCTAGCCCAGTTGCAAAAGAGGTTATGGTGAAGGAACTTCATAAAGCAAATCTCGTTTCTCTGACAGCGTTATCATTTATTTTCACTACGGCTTCCTCTGTGTGCAGTTGTAAGGGCGACTGTCTTATTGGTGGTTGCAACATCAGGAAGAGCAAGCGTAATGCATTCATTCAAAGACTGTATTTCCCATTTCATTTCAGATAAAGTTCGTTAGAACTCGTCCATTCTATTCCTAATTGAATAAATAAAAGGAAATGTAGATTTAAGCACAGCCCTGCATTTGCAGTCACAGGCTTCCTGCGTTGACTCACTTTTCGTGATGAGCGCGCGACTTGCCAGGGGTAAGGAGGTGCTTTTGCTGTGGTTAAACCTACAGCTCAGGCACGTGAAAAGGGATAGATGAAGGAGCCAGCTGCTTGTACTGGTCTTCATTGAGGCCAGTACACTTGAACTGGTAACACTTCTGGAGCTGACAGCATTGCACACCGTTCTGTAAGGATATTTTGCACCCGTAACGGCCGCAGGTGCTTGCTGCCTCGATGGTTGTCCGCCGAGTCTTAACGCTGCTAGGTCAGACATGAATCACTGTCAATGGTAACAAAATATGAAATAAGCAGTATTTTCAAAAACTCGGAATACGGGTATTACAAGACGCAAATAATAAAATGTCGTGAACCAATAAACTATTCGATAACGAAAAACGGCAATTTTGTGTAATTGTTGATGCGCAGGGCAAAATAGCGCAAAAATATGGGCACATTATAACAGCAATTAAACCAGATGTTGAAAGAGGACAAGTGTACGCCGAAGATTCGGTTAAGACACTTGACTGTGTCACTGAAATGGACATTGCGAACGTTCTTTAGAAAAATGAAGTTCGTATAGCATTCAAACTTCAAGAAGCCCAGCTACAGCAACACCAGTCGGATATGTGGGGCACCACTATCATCCGCCAGTTCCACCTTGAGCCTGTCCTCATGTTTTCAACAACGGATATCGAAATGAATTACCAAGGATTAATCAAAATCGGACTCTGGGATTGATTTTTCTATTACCAGCGAGCACGACTGTGAAATCGTGCCGGAATACAGGCTCTGCATAGTCGGCTTCAGCATCAACGTCTTGAACACATTCACGGAAAAATAGTGCAGAGCGCAACAGATATCTCAAAAGTTGACCAAAAAAGGATCTAGGGATTTGGCTGTCCTTCACATTATCCTTCTCCTATCGCCATCAGATGGCTGCTAAAAAGGGATTTGGAACTCCTACTATAATTATAATAGTCTTTCCTCGCACAAGTAGGTTGCTTTTCAAACGCCTTCCCATGTCCATATAAAACCTCTGCTTGAGTACGCTGGGTAAGTCCTCTATACAGGTCTGAAGAAAAACGTCTGTAATGACCAACGATCTTCCGGCTTCTCTAAGAGTCCCGGCTGCAACCGTGTTCGCCCGCTTGTCTGTTCTTTACGCATGCCTCTATGTGTGCCTGTTATACGAAGTCTGGTATGAACTCAATGCCACCTCCTCCAGTCGTGCAAATGATTGCACGCTGCGAACGCTTGCCCTTTTCCTAACGACTTACCTGTTACCGTATTCTTTAAGGCAGCTCTATCTGTGCTTTTTCCACTGTTTAACGCACCCGAAGGTTCTGCCTGTTTATTCCACTACCTTGGTGTGGTGGTCAAGCCTATGCATTGTAACTGTCCGAAGGGCTACGCTGACTAGAACTTCAGTCCTTCCAGATGAGATCTTATCAGACAAGCTAAAGGGAAGTAGTCAGACAACAGTTACACTCACAGGATTGTTTGTCGCCTTACTGATCGCGTAGAAGTGCTTAGGTAGCGAGACACGATCCTTTGGGCATACAGCAGAACATTTTTCAAACGATACTGTTATCTTACGAATCAAGAAGTGGATTAGAAAAGATTCTCACACGAAAAGTAATCTGATCACTCAACGGTTGGCCGTGAACACCAGTATATTACCCAACACGACTGAAGAACATCCGGTATAATCCAAAGGTCTTATTTAACCTCGAATACCTCCGCTGCGTGCGGCAGTGCCATAATCAAACAATGATATCTTATTCATTGCGCCCTCGGGCTAGGCAAGCTTTTCACTGTCGAATGAATCAGATTCCTGAGTCATTGGCTCCCGGTAAGGCCCTTCAAGAAAACCCCGTACCCTGTTGTCTTGCAGGTCAAACTTTTGAGTCAGAGACTCGAGGTGGCGTCCTTCAAGTCAACCCCCTTTCGTGGCATGATCGACCTGGAATTATCAGAAGTTATTGTTCTCCCAACAATAACATTATTCAACCACTATTCAACCCTTTACTTCACACCCCAAGTTTTCTGCCTTCCCTGTAACTCCCGGTAATAAACATCTTCTAAAGCCAAGACAACTGGTAAACATTGGCAACTTCAATGTCTGCACTATAGGACAAGTTGGTCAGCAAGTTGCTCTGGCAAGTATTCTGTTAAATCTGGAGCTCGGTGTGTCAGAGACCCCAGTCTACGATTCCAGCACCGATATTCATTTGAACTTACCTCTAGATAACTGTCAATTCAAGCGCTTCTCTCTTGGGGTCACTTGTGACGCCTAAATCAAATCTTGTCAGTATAGTGTAGGAGTCGCACTGACTTCCATGGGTGAGTGATGTATGTTCGACTGGATCCTAGTGAATATTCGCTTGTGTACTATCAGACTCAACACACCAGGTAAAGTCTGTCAACACGAATCATTACGTCGGCGTGTGCCCCAACAGAGAGCTGTTCGGATACTACCAAAGATGCGTTCTACGACGTCCTCGTTGACCTTGTGAAGTGGACTAAACACTCTCACATCACCATACTAACGGGCAATTTCAATGTCCAGCTTGGTCCTCTTTCTCAAGAAAAGAAGCGGCTGGGATGTGTTTGGTGTCCAGGCACGGCGCACTGACAATAGCGAAAAACTGCTACAGCTGTGAGCATCTCACAATCACTATGCTTCGAGCGCCGAATCTCAAAGCAGGAGAAGGGCATTAAGTAGCATGGAGACCAACCTGTTCCTCTCAACTGTGGACACAGTTCGATCATATGGCAGTCATATGCAGGTGGCTCCACTATGTCAAAGACTGTCGTGCATTTTAGAGTAACCACCTGGACTCGGACCATACTGTTGTGCGTGCCCCTTTTGTTTTGTCATTTGCCCACAGGTCATACACGTAAGCACGAGATATCTACCTGGTATTCGAACTAGAAGAGTGTAAAGAACGTTTGAAAGGAAACATTGGTAAACAAATTGCCTAGTTTCAGTCAGGTAAGAGAACCTAACAAACACTGAGAACAAATCTCGGTAGCTATTAAAGCTTGCTGTGAAGCGGTGTCTTTCGAAGGACCCGTTCAGTTGTTACAGAATTGGATTGGATTT
>JTDE01001805.1:124881-143152 GCA_014338405.1 Paragonimus skrjabini miyazakii | reverse complement strand
TGGCTGGTGTCCTCGTGATCACTCAAACCGCTGGTTAGAGACGCTATCCGAGATGGCGATGTGTCGTAGTCACTGGCGTGCCTGTATCCATACCATTTCTAGTTCTTCCGCTTAGTCTTGTTTTAATAATTTTCACCCTTCTTAGTAACGTTTTCTTCTAGGATATTCCACGTCACTGTTGAGGTGACCGGCAGCCCGAGCCACAGTACCTTTTGGTCAGGGTCATGGCTGTTATGATGATGATGATGATGAGCTTGTTGACAAGCTAAACAAGCGGGCGCCCAGTTTCTGATGTCCTTTCGCATACCGGGCCAAGCGTACCTATTAGAAATGAGTTCGGCAGTGGCGCGGATGCCAGGATGGGCGATATTGTGTAGTATGTCGAACACACGTCATCGGAAGAAATAAGGAACCACTGGACGCGGATGTCCAGCGGAAGTACCGCAAATAATCGTGCCTGCAGATGCTGGCAAAGGTTGATCCGTCAGACTTAGAGCCGTTTGTTGTCAGGAAGCGCGGAAATCGATTTCCGAACGTTGCGCGTTGGCCATAGCGTTTAAGTCAATTGAGTCGTGATCAACTAGTGCTGACACTCGGGATAAAGCATGAGCCACAACGTTATCGTTGCCAGAAACGTGGCGTATGTCTGACGTAAATTGAGACACGAAGTCTAAATGTCGAACTTCGCGCGGCGAATGCCTATCGGACCTACTGCAGAAGGCAAAAACCAACGGTTTGTGGTCGGTGAAAATCACAGACTGGTTTCCCTTGAGAACATGTCGGAAGTGACGAACGGCCGAGTAGATTGCTAACAACTCACGGCCGAACGTGCTATACCTCGTTTCCGCTGGTAGTAGACGTCTGGAAAAGAAAGCGACCGGTTTCCAGAGTCCATCGACGAACTGTTGAAGCACGGCGCCGACTGTGGTATCTGACGCGTCAACAGCTGTACTTATTTCTGCAGCTGAGTTGAAGTGATTTAACATGACAGCGGTAGCTAATGCCTTCATAATTCGATCGAACGATTCGATGGCTGTCGCTGATAACTCTGTCTCCGTTGACACGGCCACGGAGTAAGTCGGTTAAGGGTTGCATAAGCTGAGCACAATGAGGAATAAATCGTCTGTAATAGTTAACCATTCCGTTAAATCGACGGATGGCGGCGAGAGTTGTAGGACGGGGAAAGTCACGGATTGCTCTTACCTTATCGATCAACGGTCGAATTCCGTGTTGATCCACGTGGTGTCCTAGGAACTCTATTGGAGACTGACCAAAAACGCATTTGTCCGCATTAATCGTTATCCCGAAAGTTGCTAATCTGTCGAAGAGCTTTCGCAGATGAATTTGGTGTTCTTCTTCAGACGCGCTTGCAACTAGTAATTCGTCGATGTAGGGATAAACAAAACCCAAACCTCGTGTGACGTCACCGATAAAACGTTGAAACGTTTGTGCGGCGTTTCTTAAACCAAAAGGCATGCGTAGAAATTCGAATAGGTCGAATGGTTTGATGACGGCTGTCTTTGCGACATCGTCTTCCGCAACCGGGATCTGGTGGTAGGCGCGTACCAGATCGATTTTCGAGAACACACGGGTACCATGAAGGCTAGCCGTGATGTCCTGTTTATGCGGGATTGGGCACCTGTCAGGTACCGTGGCGTTGTTGAGCGAACGATAATCTCCACAAGGGCGCCAATCGTCCGACGCTTTGGGGACCATGTGGAGTGGTGAGGCCCAGGGGCTACTGGATGGACGGATGATTCCGAGCTCGAGCATGTGCTCAAACTCAGCGCGAGCAATTTTTAGCTTATCCGGTGTCAACCAGCGAGCTTTGGCGAACACCGGCGGGCCTGCCTTGATTATATGGTGCCTCATGGTACCTGTGACGGCAGGTAGAGATGAAGACTGTCGGAAAACAATCGGATACTCGTCGGCTAAGAAGTTAAAAGAAGTTGATTTCGTGGAACTTTGATACACGGGACTGGTTGATACTTTATCGGTCAAAATCCCGGTAACGGTAAGCTTTGTCGTTTGATCGACTAGACGGCGTCGTCTGGAGTCTACCAAAGGGTCGAAGTACTGGAGAAGGTCGATGCCGATTATCGTCATTTGGACGTCGGCGATCGTACAGATCCAGCGGAAGGGCCTACGAAGACCTAGGTTGAGTGTGCGAGAGCGCTGACCGAACACTTTAATAGTGCTTCCATTGGCCGCGCGAAGGTTAGATGTAACCGATCTGTTTAAGTCGTGGGCTTCAGATGGGATCACGCCGACCTCAGCACCTGTGTCGATAAGATAGCGTATTCCCGACTCGTGATCTTTTAGAAAGAACAGACGACCAGGCGGACGGACTACGTTGGTAACCATGAGAATTTGACTGCCCTGTTTGCTAACTGGACCAAAAGTGCAAGGCTGTCAGCATCGTCGGGCGTTCTTGCCAAATTGCTGGTGATATCAGCAGTGATCGGGATTAGCGTTCGGTGGCGGTTGGTGAGGTTCACGCGACCCTGAGCGGCTATTGTGTCGTCGAGTGAGAGTAGTCGAGCGTGACCTCGAACGCTGCGTCGTTAGGGCCTGAATTTGCTGAGTAAGGCTAGCTACTTGAGCAGTCAAAGTGGCAATCGCACCCTGACTACTCGAAGCGAGTTGGGAAACAGTGGTGCCGTATGTTTCCCCGATCCGGTTGGCTGTGTCGGCTAAGGTTGACAAGGTTGCTGACGGGTTTGCGCTAAGGATGCCTTGCATATCCTTGGGCAAACGTAGGAGCCACATCTCTTTAAGAAGAGCCTCTTCTACCTGTATCGTACCTGCTAACCGTTGCGTGTGACGAAGGAGCTGCGATGGTTTACGGTCACCGAGCCCAGTCGCACTTAGAAGCTGAGAAATACGTTGGCGGTTTGACAAACCAACGCGCTTAATTACGGCCAATTTGAGTTGCTCGTAGGGTTTCGTGGAGTCTGGTAACTCCAGAATATCGTCCACCTCGTCAATGACGTGAGGTGGCAGTGCCGCAACTACGTGGTGGAAACGGGTTAGCTCTGAACTAATTTGTCGTAGTGCGAATGTGGCTTCTAACTGGGCAAACCATGATTTAGGATTGTTCTCTCGAAATGGTGCGAATGGTAAGGCTAGTGCACTGACCGAGGCCTCTGGCAAAACGTAGTGTTGAGCATCCATAATAGCGGAATGGGTAACGAATCGAGTCAAAAACGAGTATGAAATATGCAAAACTAGTAACTCACAGTTATACAAAAGATATACCTGCGGAAAAAAATTATTCGAACAAGCTCACCAATTTAAAGTGAACCGAAACAAAAGTGCTGACTACAACTCGGGCTCACTTATTTGTAGTAAACCGAAGCAAAAATGCTGGAAGAAAAATAATTACAACTCGGGCTAACCAATTTAGTGAACGGCGCACTAAGTCGTTTTCCCCAGGTACGAATTAACCAGACGCAAAATACAAAAGGTCGTTAAGAGAAGAGACCGAATGTTTATTACTCGAAGTATACAGAGGGTCTCTTATAGCGCTAGAAAATGGCACCGACACGTATGTTGGCTAGAGAGGCTAGAGACCGGCCGTCGACAATCGATTAAACCGGAAGTGTGTGACACACGTGTGCGTTCGGGTTCGCGCCGTAGTCACATGACATGCAGACAAACAATCGAGCAACATGCATCATGCGAACTTTCCTAATACCCTAGGTACAATATGCAACTATATGTTTTGAAACTATTTTACACGTCATACCACAGGCAGGCAAGTGAAATCTCCAGGTCGCCACAGGGTTGCTACGTCGATTAGGGCTAACTTCTTCGTATGTCGAGTCACTAACTGTTGGAACATGTTTCCACAGGATGTGGTATCCTCTGGTAGTGTAACAGAGTTCAAAAGAAAGCTAGTTGGATGCTGACCATCTTTCTTTCCAGACCTTTTGTGAGGGTTTAGTTTGGGTGGGTTTCCCAAGTACTTTCCTCAAGGAACAAGGATTGGAGCTTGTCAGTGTCTAGCTCTATCCTGGGTCCTCCGTTATTCTTAGCCTACGTTAACGACCTCCAAGGTGTAAGTATCTCTCCCGTTGTGATGTATGCTGGTGATACGAAACTTTGGCGCGTAGTACACAGCGTTGGAGACGCAGAAGACTTCCAAAGACATTTATTTACCCTGAATCAGTGATCTGCAGAAAATCGATTACCCTCCAACACGTCCAATAAAAAGACTTCGCACGTTCGTCATCACAGCACTATAACTTCGCATCGGTGGTGCTACCCCAGCCACTATCCACTAGGAGCACGACCTAGATACTGTTGTTTTATCAGAACTCTCCTCTAGTACTGAAATTATGCTGTCGGTAAAGAAAACCAGCAGCAGGCTAGCTATGCTTAGTAGGGTTCTTGAGAACTTAGTCGAAAGATTCTCACGCATCCACGGCACATTGGTAAGGCTACGGCTGGAAGTCAACATTCGGGCATACGCACCGTGCTGGAAGAAAAAATGTCACTGCTCTAGAGGCTATTCAGAGATGGTCCACTAAGAGGGTTGATGGTCTATTCTCCTTGTCATATGATGACTGTCTGTCGAAACTGGAACTATTCCCCTCTAGCCTACAGGGGTTTGAAGAGACCTTATACTGACATACAGAATCTTTTGCTCCCCGAATCACCCCAGCAAATAAATACAAGGTCTCCATACCCCAAGTAACCTTTTATGCAAACGGCATAGTTTTGCTATCCGAGTCTATCCGACACGGAACGCACTTGCGGCGACAATTGTCATAGCACTGTCAGTCGATGCATTCAAGCGGCAACTAGATGACTGGATTATTCCAAGATTGCCGTTAACAGTCGGGCACGTATAGCCCCATGTACATTCATTGTTGTCATTCCCTTTCTTTTTCGTCTTTTCTTATTCCTCCCTACATTCTCCATATAGTCTTCCTCTCCATTGTTATATAACAAAACGGTGCAACCTCCCTAGATGCTCGACTGCTGCAAAATGCTCCAACATTCAACACACCTCACATACTTTCACCATTTCAGCAGTTCATGTGATCGGTGCGGAGGAACAACGATCAAACCGAGATAAAATCTACTGTGAAACCACAAACCCCGTACGGCCGACTCTTACCGGAATGCCCGGAGGCGGGAATACTACATAAGTATTATACTTCCAGCTCCTTAAGAAACCACTGAAACCAATGTCTTTGAGAAATTTCGTACCTAAGGAGTCTGATCTGTTTAACAGCGATCACGTTGTTAATCTTGTTTAGTGTCAATCCGTATTTATTAACGGCTTCATAGAGTCGTTCCAGGTTTTTCGCATATTTTTCTTCATTCTCACCGAAAACAGTAATATTGTCTGAACAACTAAAGGTAACTGGGAGAGCCTCCGCTCTGATGGTCTGATCGACAACTATTTGAAAACTTGATACGCTGTTAATAACACCGAATAGAATACACAGTACTGGTTAAGGTTTCCACAAATCTCGAATGCAGTGAAGGTTTTATGAAGCCAATCAGAAGAGAAACTATGTGTTCTTTTCGGATTTTTACCTGACGGTGGGCATTTTTGACGTCCATAGTACTGAAAACAACATAACTCGTGATCTTTGCAACTTTTTCATTAACTTTCTGGAGTGGGTACGTATCTAAAAGCGTGAAGCGGTTCAAAGTTTGACTGTACTCGATAACCATTCTGCGTTTGTGTCGTTCGTTGGTTGTAACTAGGAATTGGTGACACCAGGATGAGTTGGATGGCTCAGTAATGTGCTCTGTTAAAACATCCTGCTCGGGTAAGCAGAACACGAGTTCGTGGTTTCGTGACGATCAAAGCGCAGTTTAGCAAGAGGTCGGCGAGAAGTTGTGGTGGATCAATGCATGTCACAGCAAGATTACACAGTGAAAACGATTCATTACTGCCTCCAAACGGGATTTCCAGTTTTCTGTACGGGCGCAAAAAATCATGCCCTAATAACACATCAACACACAAATTTGGCAACTGAAAGTTCGAGCTGAGAATATTCGGAATTCTTGTAACATAGCATTACGTAGCAGTACCTGTGATTATGGGTTGCCAGACGAGTTGAAGCCATGTTGTAGTGGACTAGTAGATATGCACGCGACCCTCGTTCACTAACAATTTAAAACGCCTTCGCTGAAGAGCAATCGAAACGTAGTCCAAACAGGCATCGGACTAAAAAATCACGTTTTGGAAACAGACCATGTATTTCCGGTAATATTTGGAAATATGATAAGTAGTGAGTTATTACCTAGTCTGAGATCAACGGCAGCTAGCAAAATGGGCTTAAGCCCACTAGGCGGCACTCAAAAGCGTGTCAAGCGGAAACCTTCGGGTGCGTTAAACAGTGCTCGAAAAGGTCCGGGTTAAACGACCTTGAAGAATGGAATGACACATGAATCGTTAGAAAAATGGCAGGCGTTCGCTGCATGCAATTAGTTGCACGACTGAAGAAAGTGGCACGCCCGACCTATACTGCTACCTTGGCGAGGTGATCGGGCTTGTGTACTGTTTTGATCCGGCTGGCTATGCTGACTAGGACTCCGGTCCTTCCAGGTGCAACCTTGTCAAACAGGCCAAAGGGGAGCAGTCAGACGAAAAGCAGTTACACTCATAGGATTGTATGTCGCACTACTGACCGCGTAGGAGTGCTTAGGTAGTGAGGCACGATCCTATGGGCATACAGCAGAACTATTTTCACGGTCGAGTCGGATTGTTTGGAACAGACACTTCCTGACAATCGCTCAAATCCTGTGGCCTGACTTGATGTAAACTGAGTTGTCTGTAAAGTGAGTGTTCTTAAGGACGTGCAACAGCGAAAATTGATGACGCCACGGTTTCACTTATTGCTCATTTATTTGTTTACAAGGTGTAAGCACATCGATGTTGAACGTTTGAGTACTTACTTGGTCTCTATTTTCCCCTCTCTTTTTTCTTAGCTAGGGCTCACTTTCCTAGTTATATGGCAGCTAAGCATCCAACCTGACCACTGATGTATTGCTGTCTTTAGTAATGATTATGTTAATAGACTGGCCTTATCGTCAAGTTCCTCTTTCGTAGCAGGTTAACTGCTGGACCACTAGAGCCGTCATTGTTAATCCCAATATGACTACGCCTCCTCTCAGTTTAAAATCTAAATTTCGGCATTGTAATAAAGTGTAGGAGTGATGTCCCTTGTTTACATAGTTGAGCTCTTATGGCATTAGTACTGTCTGAAAAGTTAGCTAGTTTTATATGCATATGCAATGTTGTGTGCGGTCGAGCTGTCGGATAGGTTCTGATACTGAGCTGGCAGTCGTCATCATGATCATCATAGCAGCTATGTGCCTGACCAAAAGGTACTGTGGCTCGGACCGTCGCTCACCTCAACAATGAGGTAGAATATCCCAAAAGTAGACGCTACTAAGAAGGTTGAAAATTATTAAAAGAAGACTAAACGGAAGAACTAGAAATTGTATGGATATATGTATGACATTGACTACGACACCGCCATTTCGGATGGCATCTTTAACCAGCGGTTTGAGTGATCACGAGGACCCCATTCAGGCAGGCGACACTTACCCGCTTTGCTCAGTGGAGCAGGGTCTTCATATTTCGTGACCACATTGTTGCTTGACCACCAAACAGCTTTACCCAACTGCTTGTGGTCTCAGTATATAATGCCCGGCACGATAAACGATCAGATGACATACGGAGAACGTGACCCGACCATCGCAAGCTGTGCAACGTGATTAATTGACCAATTGATCGCGCATCTCGAGCGTTCCGGGATACGCGCCGACGAACGGCCATATTACTCACGCGATCAGTCCACTTATTATCAGCCAATTGGCGGAGACCATGAACAGAAAATGAAACGATTACATGGATGTTAACGAACGACTAACTGTAGATGAACACTTTTCAGCTTCATTCAGCAGCCTTGGTGCAACATCGTGAGTTATGCTGGTAAAAGGTAGGGCTTGAGGGTAATGGTTTTTTTGAATAATCACGGGAAGGGGGAATGACGGTGCACACTCGAGAGTAGCCGGGTACGGACGGACTTGAACAGACATGATGGAGCATACAGTCTGTTTCGTTGGTGCCTCTTCTTCATCAGCATATAAAGGCGGTGGGTAATCCTAGTGGGATAATGAAACGTAATTCACTTTTAAGGTAGTAGATTGCGTGCCTTAGCACGTCCCGAATGGAATTTTAGATCTATATTTGGGGATGCTGTTGTGATATTCTTGTGCTGTGACCTGCCCGTTGTAGTCGGTGGCACACTGTTACCTGTTTCTTGTCAGGGACATCACAGAAGACTGTCGATCTGGTATCGTCTGGTGAAGTTGTTGAGAGTCCACAACTTCTGAGGTCTTGTGGCCGTTTAGGGAGTTTTGCGACTTAGAAACTGGCAAGGTATCCTTATTTCAGGTGTTGCAAAAACTAGACTGTTGCTTGCATAATTCACGAACCCTCTACATAAGGTAGATCCTTACAACTGCTGAGACAGACCGGACCGTTACATAAGGAGATTGTGATGGCTGTGGATGCATCTGCTAACTGGATTAGCGCTGAAGAAGGCAGTCAGCTGTCAGCGATCAGTGATAGATCGATGGTCAGCTTTCGTGAATTACTTAGGATATATATATATATATATATTTCTGGGTTTATTGGTAACTTGGCCAGGTAGATAAATGTCTTAACTATCTACGGAAGGGATCATTATTAATCTTACACCGTCGTGTACCTCAAGTTTTTGTTCCTGGAATGTGAATCTATTTGTTGTTAATGGGGTTCTGGTGCGCTTCTCCTGAGAAAAGGATACTGCGAAAAGTAGACGACATTTATTCGTCATAACCTGCTGACATTCCCATTCCGTAGTGAACAGTTGTGGATGTTGGCGTTCTCATCTTCAGAACACTTCGCAAGCCACATACAACGAGATGCAATCTAGAATTTAGATTTCTATCACGAGTTGGTATTTAAAGGTATGGGTTTTCCACTTCATGCTTGCGGTTCTTGGCGTCAATAGCGATTGAGGAGAAACACCTGAAGTTCGTTTCTGATTGTACGAAAACATTCGTTCATGTAACGTGGCTTTTTTGGCTGTATATTAGCTAAATCTGATACAATGCGATGCTTTATTGAATGCCACTTCATAGCATTCAGTCCTCCCGGCCGCAGAGCAAAAGCTCCCTTTCCATATTGGCCCGTTTAACTTTTTGTGATGATATGGTCATCCGACTTGTTCCGACACCGAGTAATGCGTTAAGTTTATCAACTCGTTAAACGAAAGCTGAGTGCCCATCAGAATGGATATTTGAGGGACGCACAACGGTATGAACAAATTGACCCGACAGATTATAACTGTAGAAGAAAAGACATTTGAGCTCAATTACGCAGAACGAGAACGCGGAGTTCATCAGTAAATATCAATAATTAACTGTTGTAGTTTCCTCGTGACAGTAGAACTCTGAAGTTTGTGTTCTTCAAAAACGGCATTGCTCCAGTCATGTTCTCAGCTAATGGGTTATGGAACCGGTTTCAAGCCAGCACTGGGGCGGTGTTTTGTTACGGGTTTCATTTCCTTAGTAGAATAAGGCAAGTTTCTCGCAAGAGTCACATTAAAATGGTTAGGGGTTTCATTTGGAGATGTTGACTCTTTAACAGTAAGCGGGGCAAAACTTCGGACAACCACAGTCATCCTTTCTTCTGTACCAGGTGTATTCGCGATATTAAAATGCAGTGACCAGATGTGAGCAGTTCCCCTTTTCTCCCTTGTAAACTGCGTGAAACGTTCAAAATATATACTAGATAACTAATGCCTCCATTTCGGAATAATTCCTACTATTACGAATTACGCATTACCTTTTTCGTCAACACCATGTGTTGTTTGCTGATAGAAAGGGCTCTCGAATGAAAGTTACTGGACGATCATTTCAATTTGATTTTGCAGAAATAAGTTAGGTCAGACCTATTCCGCTTTTTGGTGCACACTAGCCATCACGGCCTTAAATAAGTCGTTCATGAGGTTTTCAGGCAACAAGACTGAAACTTATCCGAGGAGTAAGAGTTATAGGCGGATTAGTCCACAATTCCCTATCTTTGTTTTTTATGGTGCAGGGGTTTCTCATCCTGAAATAGGATTGATCCGTTCCGGATCAGGCCTCCTCCATCCTATGTTAATGTGATAAAACGGTGCATTAATTGTCCGAGATGCGAAAACTTGTGTCTTGGTTTGTTGTTGAACCATGTTTCCCATTTTTAAATCCGAACAGCGTATCTTGAGACTGGTTATTACGCTTCGAGTGCTCCGGCGATTTTATTACGTTCAACCCAAAGTTCTGAATATTGCGTACTTCCTGGGTCGGAACTTTATCAAGTGTCTCGCCACATCATTCTGCCTACACAATGGTATACTCGCACCACTGTTCAATCACGTAGGATGATGTGTATTGTAACGGCTATGAAAAGTAATATTTTTGGTAGTCGCACTTTGTTTTGGTCAAACTTTCAACTCGTAATTTCCATCCTGGAGCTAAAGTGACTACAGGATCCGTGCCTCGCTATTTTGGTGTATTTTCTTCTGTACACTATTTTTCAGGATCGATCATACTACGCAGGGTGCGCGCGCCGAATTTTTGTTTTCGTTGTCCTCCACGTTTCTCCAGTAAGAAGCAGACTGGGTGTTATTCTTTTGAACTGCCTGACAACGGTACGATCAAACAAATGAGCATGTATAGCTAACTGGTTGTTAGGCCTGCCACTTGTACTTTAAGTTGTGACTTAGTGTTAGGGTTTAAGCAGAAGCTCACGCGTAATTCAAATTCTAACTTGGTTGCTTCACCGGCTTCCAGTCATTGACTCACTGCCACTAAGGCCATTAATACCTAGTTGCGCTGCCTCAGCGGGAGGAAATTGTACATCTTTTGAGCGTGCTGTCTATCACGTTCGCGGTTCGGAAGTAATTAGGTAGCTGTTAACGGGCTGTTGCGCAGACGATGGTTTCTGTCAGGCTTTTCATCCCACTTTGATAACTGTTTTTGTATGTACAATTAATAAACGACAAAAGGCAGAAAGTAAGCCTTGTTCGCTATATAAATTGCTTTCCCTGCTTCGTTGTGAAGCCGGTGTGGCTACAGCTGTTGACCTTAGCGCTGTGGGTTGCCAGGTGAGCCTCATGGTTTGTTCGTATACACCCGGCCTGTTGTCGCATTATACTGTGTAGGTAGCTTGCTCGGTTAGCCCCTCTTTTGTCCTGTAGCACACGTCCTAATAATCAGTTTATCGATGTTGATGAGTAGTTTTATACCGCAGGCACACAGTCTCCTGCGAATTATAGTTATTTCACTGTCTTATATTCGATTACCCACATACACACGCGGGCGGGCATTATACTTGACATGTAAACTGTGTTGTGTACGGATTGCTCACGGGATTATGCTGGTCAGGCCACGTGAGTATATAGCATTATAACAGAGGAGCACCAACACAATGTTGTGCAATCCAAGTTGGCATTCCGGTTACCGCGATCGCTTGTCACGAGTTGAAAAATGTTGAAACAGGTAAACTGGGGTTTGGGCTCTACGGGATGCTTGGCGGCGGATTCGATTTAGATTACGAGGGCCAAGTACACTGTGGGTGGAATTGATGGTTCTTATCTCTCTGACACACGGCATCCCGTTTTAGGTCAACCAAGCTGACCCACTTTGATAGTGGAGCAAACTGGTTTCTGTAATGAACAAAAATTCCTGTTCCATACCCTTTTCATTTTCTTTAAAATAATTGTCACTTACACTCCCTTCTGTTGGACCGTATTCCATTTATTTCATCCCGCATCCACTTCATTTCTATGTTGTTTTAACACCCCTTCAATGCTTCGATGAAATTTACCTTTGTCATTTTACACTCTACGATCCTGTAGTTTCTGATTCATATATTCATTCCTGCTTCCTTAAGTATTCTTAGATCTGGAGCTTGTGCATCTGGTGTTAGGATGCTTCTGAGTTACAGACAAAACGTCTAGTGTATGAATGGTTGTGGTACTTTTGCTCCTAAAGGTTGTTTTTGACTCGATTACTCAACATGCTTTCGTGAGGTATCTTCGTCGCAGAGCCCTAGTGAAATGTCTGTCTATTGAGGTCGTTGTATAGCCGCTCTAAGTGTAGAGCGAGCGTTCATGGACGACTCTGTTGAGCGTTCTCCACTTCAACTGGCATTTTACAGGGGCGTCTAATCACTTTTCCCTTTCAACTGTGTTATCGACGATGATCTTGTAGAAGCACTCGGAGGTTTTGAGGATCTCTTCCGGATAGTAAGCTGACTTATAATGAGTACGCGGACGACGTTGTTTAACTTTGTTTTTCTGTAGAGAACATACAGACCGTGACGAATGGATTAAATGATATAGCTGGCTTGTGTGGTATTCTGTTTGCACCTCCAGTCTGTAATGCTACAGGATTGGCGTCAACTTTGTTTTCGTTATTGCAGGCAAGCCTCTCAAGACTTGCGACCACTTCGCCTACCTGGGTAGTGTCGTTACATCAGCCCGTAATATTGCTGACTAGTTGTCTACGCGGATAGCAGAAGCACGAGTCTCCGTCACTCGTGACCTCGAAAACGTCCGTTTTTCGATTCAGGACGGGATTTACAACGGATTTCTCCAGTTTTTGCTTCGTGAATCACAGGCATAGACCATTCTTGTGGAAGATGCATCTGAACTCTCCATATTCAACTACCGTTGTCAGCTTCAGTTAGTCAGCATCAACTGGGATGACCGTGTGAGTGATGACGGGAAATGTGCGAGTTCGGGACCAATAACCGATCTAGCGAAAATGCACAACCTTCGTTTGTTGAGCCACGCATACCTTGTGCTGACTGAGCACCTGCTTCATCGTTTTTCTTTCGCTGTGGATGCTGATGGTTGGAAGAAACCGCAAGGTAATCAGGCAGTGACGTGGTAACGGGCTATAACAGTTGTGGCCAGCCCAGTGAGCAATGTTATTAGATGCCGTCCGCCCACTTAGGAAATTTGCCGGTTGGAAACACTCTTTGACATGGCGGTGTGTCACAGTTGGTTACCAGCCTTTATCCGCAAAGTGGTTGATTCTATTTTTCAATAATGCTCAGCTGTTTTTTGTTTTTTCTCTCCTTACATGTTCATTTGTTTATTACCCTGCTATCCTATGAATCATTATCGGAACCAACAGACTTTCTCGCCATAGTATCCACGAGTACGGTTCAAAACCGAAAATGATAATGACGATTAAACTTACTTACCGATTACGCACAGATTTGCTCTGAAATTGTCGATTTTGAATCGGTTTCATGCATGTTCTAATTATCCGTATATATATTTAATCATAGCTCACTTGTTGACAATGTTTTCTTTTTATTATTCATAGAAAGCTTCCAATTATGGCACCCGTTAATAGACCAGAACCTCTGGAACTCCCCAGACTTTCGGTAGCTATTCGACGAATGAGCCATTTGAGTGGTTCCAAGGAACAGTTTTCCGGTTCAGCTTGCTGTAGTTTAGAACAAAAAAGAGCTTATATGGCTGGCGGTCATTCATCGGATCCTAAATTGATATCTAAATCCTGCCTTTGGGGAAGGCTTTGTCAACTTTTACCACAAGATTCAACGTTGGAAACTCGTATGGCTTTGGAGAAACTTTTTCAGCGGTATTCTGACAGTTGCGGAGATCTGGTTGGTCGTGACAGTACAGATCTAGGAGATTTGTCTGCTTTCATGACTCTGTTGTGTTTCGGTCGTTTGGGCCCGAATTTCTTTGAACTGTTCGACCGAGGAGTTTCAAAAGAAGATTTTCCGCGCCATTCCAGTATCCAGAACCAAAGACCTGCAATTCTACGTCAAATGGGTGGCACTGGGGCTAAAAATATACAGGAAAGTTGGAACAAAATGTGCATTTGCTTAGCCTCTCTGATTACACATCGCCTGTTCATCTCCACGCGTGAGTGTTTGCTAGATCTAATGCGCAAATGTCGGGTTGCAGTAGAATCAGATTCATCCTCCACCCTAACATTGGACAACTCTGATGTGCAAAAGACTGTGGTGAAGCCCGCGGTGGTCGGGTTCAAACTGGATTGGGATGGAGCGAAAGCTACTCATCAATCTATGAAGGAGAAATCATCAAGATTGTTGCGAATGCTGTTTGCTCGAAATCGATCAGGCTCAGCAGTTGAAATTGATTGTCCCACGTATAATAAACTTCCTTCTGCTCCGGGTGATTCCGCCGCCACTGAGGCTTTGAAGTAAGTGATCTTCACTTTCCTTGTCTGTTAGAAATTAGGGAACACTAATTTTTATTTAACGATATCAGAATCATCTGCAAACCGTTAACGTCGTTATAGTGAAAACTTGTTTTTCAAGATTTTTGATTTTCATGTCTTTCTATAGCTATTGCAATATAAGTGAATGTTGCAATATAAACTAATGTACTTATCTCTCTAGGTTTGATCGGCTTGCCATGATCAAATGTGACCCTGTATGTCACACATCAGCAAACATCTTTCAGTGGTAAGGCTAGAAATTACAGATCTTGCTCTACATAAATGCACAAAGCCTGGAGTTGAATGCATAAAAAATGTCTCATCAGGCATTGGTTTTGATAGTTACAAGTTAAGACGGCAGGATTAAAAGATGTATGAAATGAGTACTAATTGGGTTGCTTTTGGACAAGATTAGCAATCCTGTGGGCACTGGCATACCATTATCGGTTGTATTCATGCCCCCCCCATCTTGACAAACATTATCCCTCAGTCCTATTCAACATTGCGTTCACGGTTTTGGTAACACGTTAGGCACAAACATATCCAGAATCGTTGAGCGGAACCTAGGGTATCCAGCACCGCATGTACTTCGTAAAATTTGTCTGCTGACCGTACCTTGTTGTCGATCACTTTCCAGTTGAATAGGGCGTGAACGGCATGAGTAATATGTTTTCGTTCTTGGCCTATGTCTGAACGACTATGAAAATGCTAGTCGATTAACCAGGTGAAACGTATCCATGTTCCAACTGATGGGTACCTACGCCAACACACGCGCGTGCAGACAGACCGATTTCATTGGTACTTAAACAGTTACTTAATGTTATAACATTTCAAGTTGACAAAATTTCCAGCGACGTCAAGCGTCCCACCTTCAGGAATCTACTAGCACAGGTGTTCGCCTGCTTCTGTACCGATGTATTGCACTCGATTGGTCATCTAGCACTTTCGGTATCGTTCTGACCAAGTGTGCAAGTATGTTGTCCATGATGTACTCCAGTACACCATCCAAAATGACAACTTACATGGCACTATCAATTATGTATGGAAAGGTCTTATGTAGTCTACCTGTTTGCACGGTTACTGTTCAAGTAGCTTCAAATTACTATTGCGGGCCATGGCCTCTGATTGTTGTGCGTATCATCCTTATTTGGGATCCTTGACGAATAGTGTCTGCTTCCATCTGTAAAGATGATTGGTACCACTTGACAAGCAACAAGAAAGGTAGGGAGTGCGGTTTTATCAGAGGTTCGAACAAATTCACTCACCCACATCCTGGAAACGCGTTGACCTAGATGGTCAGTCCATGTGTCACGACTTGAGACCGGTCGTTTGTCACACTGTACACTCTGCGTCATCTCTAACTCGTTATCTTAGTTACAAAGCAACTATTAATAAGGTGGGGGATTTAGGTTGTGTTCCTATTGTATTCTGTGGTTCACAGAAACAATCATCCTCCTGGCTAAGGACATAGATAGCTTAACAGGTTTAATGGCTACAATGCTTTCAATATTCACCTTAGTTTGTGAAGTAAGGAAACTTAAGGGATTAAATTCATGAAACTGGTAGATAGGCTGATACTATCTCACCGTCACTTGCTTTTATTTTGGGCCAAGATAAGGCTGACCAAAAAAAACAATCCCGTAGTCGTATGTGGGCTTTCTCAAGTGGTTTTAACATATCGTAGCGAGAAGGTGTCCAGTAAAACACAATCTTTATTATCCAACTCGTTGGTTGCCCATATATCGCGTGCACTTCTGCCCGATTTGTGTGTGCCCAACGCTTTCTGTCGAGCCGTTTTCCGCCTGCCAACCCCCGTCCATTGGTCCGATCTCGTTGAGCAATAGCTCATCCGGTCGCCCATGTTGTCTGCAATGCGATCACTGTGAGCTTTTGGACGTACTTTGCCGCCGCGTTGAGTTATTCTGCCGAGAGTTGGAGTACTCTCACCGGTTTGATAATCCACTACAATATGGCGAACTTGCGGATTCAAATATCGCTTCCCGCTCTCACACCGTCTCCATGGTAGCTGTTTTCCGTATATACAGGGGCAGTTTTGATACCGTACATACTGTGGGTCTGGTGCCAAACACATATGCGACCCGTGGTCGTTTCGTTATTGCATTGCCCTGTTTACTAACTGGAGTGACTGGAGAATGATTCTTTCCTTATACTGCTTTTGGGAGTCGTTGACAGAAGATTTCGTATAAAGTGTCCGGGATGGCTTATAGCACAATTCCGTTGCTCGTTTGCAAATTACGCGTCTCCCTATATTGGTTGTCTTAATATAAACGTACGGTTTAATAAATCACGTTTCAATCCTTCTATCATTTTATCTTTCCATACTACGTCTAATAATTGCGATCTTGGCATTGCGGCGCTTATGTTCTGAGTTCGTCACTAAGTATGTTTCCCACACTCACCTTGTTTGAACTTGCCGTTATTTGCAAGACCTTCTTATCGTGCGCGCTGTACAATAACTTCGACATGAACCATGCTCTTCCATTTTAAGACTAACTACCATCTTCATACTGCTGTTTTTACTATTTGCTTATTTTCTTTGAACTTTTTTAGACTCGCTCTATCGCTGCCTTTAACGGCTGCTCGGGCTCATGACGAACCAGTTGTATCCAGTGTCAAAGCCGTCGAGTTGGGGGTTTTGTTTGAAGAACTCTCTCCAAAAGCTGCCAGTCTGGGCATTCCATTGAATGAATTGATGGATATGGTCTTTACCTCACTTGGATCTTCTCGCAGCAGTGACGTTGTCCAAAACGAAGTGAGCAGCATTCCTTCTAATTGTTCTCGATTAATTTTGTTGAACCGAATCATGATTACTGGATGTGTGTGCTTTCTTACTGTTGTCGTTTAACCGTCACTCATTTCTGTAACAGTGCATTTCGATGTAACAGCTCTTTATACTCCATACCAAGTCTAATTCCATAGCAGTATGCCGCATTTGTATGAGCCTGTGCATTTGGACGCTCATCACTGCTTGCCGTGTCCGTAGCTGATGGACGCGCTCTGGACTAGCGTGGTTGAATACTGTTAACAGTATGTTGGAACTTGCAGGTGATGTTCGCCTTCCTAACTGGAGGCTCTTATGATTCTTGTACTGTAGCTGAAGGTGCTGGAAGCTGGAAGCGGTTTTGTCATTGAAATCTTAATCATTGGGGTGGATAACGTTGTCTCGTGAGCAGTGGTTGGTTTACAAGATTTGGGAGCTTTGATATCGATTGTTTCAGTTTTGAAATGAAGTTTAATCTCTCTATGTACATTTATAAACCAAGGCCATTTTCCTGCGTTGTTTATAACAGTTACCAGTATCCATCCCTAGTCTATTGCTGACGATCATTGTGTTAGTTCTGACAGTATGTAGCTTATTTATTATTCAACCGGTTGCACTCAGTCAACTGCTTTTGGTTACTGTGGTTGTCAACCAGTGATCGGACATTTCTACAAAGCTTACTGACACTCAGCTAATTATTTACCGCCTGACATGTTCTGCTACCTTGAAATGGTGGTCAGGTTTGTGCATTGCATGGCGATGCAGGCTAGGATGTCGGTTTTGCCAAGTGTGGCCTTGTCAAACAAGCCCAAGGAAATATTTTAGTAGGATTATTGCCCTGTGACCGTATTCTAATGTCTTGATCCGGTGGTAGTTGAGAGGTTCTACCTCACGTTAACGGAAATGGTGACTTATACAGATTGAACATCACTCGGATTTCAGTCAACCTTTCAGTCATCCACTTTTGAAAAGAAGCCCGACCTATACTACTACCTTGGCGAGGTGGTCGGGCTTGCGTACTGTTTTGATCCGGCGGGCTATGCTGACTAGGACTCCGGTCCTTCTAGGTGCAACCTTGTCAGACAGGCCAAAGGGGAGCAGTCAGACGAAAAGCAGTTACACTCATAGGATTGTATGTCGCACTACTGACCGCGTAGGAGTGCTTAGTTAGTGAGGCACGATCATATGGGCATACAGCAG